>PVHP010000825.1:0-125658 GCA_004024765.1 Zapus hudsonius | reverse complement strand
CCCCCGTATGACTGTGGTGGCTCATCTCATGCCAGGATCTCAGCTTTCTGCCTGCAGTCGGTTGGTAGGGTTATATGGGCCACAGCTCCCTCGCTGTATCCTGAAAAATACAAACCCAATCTCCATCGGAGAATGAGGTCAGTATCAGTTAACAAATATACAACAATCTGGATTACTTAGCTTCTATTTTTAAAAGCCTATTCTATTTTTAAAAGGCAGTCACTCGCATAGTGCATCTTTTCTTGGGAGCCCAAGAGTATGGGATCCATTGCATATCGCCCTGAATCCCCGGTTCCAATCAAGGGTTCCCCCTCACTGAGTGGAATATTTGGCCGAATTTAATAGCTGTTGATTGTCTCCCCCAGGCTCAGGCTCCTCCATTGCACACGTGCTCCTTTCTTGGTTGAAGAAGCTCTTTAAGTGCTAATCTTGGGCAGTTTTGTTGTTGCTTGTGTACTCTCCCCCCCTTTTTTTTTGAGGTAGGGTCTCCCTCTAGCCCAGGCTGACCTGGAATTCACTATGTAGTCTCAGGGTGGCCTCGAACTCATGGTGACTCTTCTACCTCCGCCTGCCCAGGGCTGGGATCAAGGTCAGGTTTAGCAGGCGGCAGCAGCTCAGGGTCTAGGCCCCTCCTGCCACTTCCCTTGTCCATGCTGTCCATGCTGCTGCACTGGCCACACCGTCTCCTCAGCGTCTCTTCTGTTGCTGTGATGGCGCCACCTCTTCTCCATCTCCGCTGCCAGGGCTTCTGTGTGCTGCCAGCTGCCTGTGGTCCTCCCAGTAGGCAAAGAAAAACCACTGGGAAGCTGCGGGTGGTGATATATATAATCCGGCACTCAGGAGGCCAAGGGCAGAACAATAGAGGTCCACACGCTACTTAGGGTTTTGAGATCCTGTCTCTAAACAAGAGAAAAGAAAGGAAGGAGAGGAGGAGAGAGGAGAGGAGGTGAGGGAAGGGGAAGGGAGAAAAGAAGAGGGTGAGGAAAAGGAAGACAGGAAGGGAAGGGAAGGGAGAAGGGAAGGGAGAGGAGAAGGGAGGAAGGAAGGGAGTGAGGAAGAAAAGAAGGAGCCTTTTTACATAGAACCAACTTGCCTTCCACTCTGGAGCAGTCCTCCTGCCATAGCCGCCCAAGTGCTGAGGTCACAGGCGCACCATTCCTGCTGGCAATCCAAGGGGAGGCAGCCCAGCCAGGAGGGTGCCACCAGCCAGCTCTCCCAGTGCCCACACCAGCCTGCTTAGAGAGCCTGAAGGGGACTGGCGCCCATCATGCACTAATCAGGACTCTGTCCTTTCTGAACCAGTCACAACAGTCCTGTTAGGCTCCCCAGGCAGTGTCTGCTGTCTCCTGTGGTCAGGGTGGAGAAGGCTGCAGGGTCCTGCAGAGTCTACCCAGGCTTGCCTTGGCAAAAAGTCGGTGTGGACTGCAGATCGGGGTGTTGACCGCAGATCCAGGTGTGGACTACAGATCCAGGAGTGGAACAGTCGTGTCTGGGCCATCTGTAAGAGCCAGGTGGTCTACGGCTACACTTGTGGTGCTGCAGGTTCAAGGACAGTGTGGCTGGCTGTTTGCCTGGGCAGCAGGGAAGAGCCCAAGAGTTACCCACTAGGCAGTCAGCATTTTGCTAATTTACAGGAAAAGAAATACCAGGAGTGCTAACTCTAAGAACTGTTGTTAGTATCCCTATGAGCACTTCTAACATGGCGTAACTCCTGCCCAGTGTGCCCCAGGGAGAGGTGGACCATCCCCACCCCCTCACCCCCCAAAAGTCTGGTCTCTGTGTTTCAACATGATTATTTTAAACACTAACTTTTCCTCCAACATTTCTTACCTTGGTATCTAATGTATTTCTTGCTTCCTGTAATATAACAGGGTGGGAAGACTTTGCTAAGACAGGGGACAAAATCCGGGGAACTTCTGGAGAGTGTAGTTAGACAACAAGAGAGAACATTATTATTATTTTTTATTGTTCATAATGAGTTACATTATTTAATGGGCAAACGATGAGTTGTTATCCCCAGTTCCCCAATGCCCCTCTTCCCCATCCCCGATCAGCTGGATATCCTCCTCCGTGGGCCGTCTGGATCAGTCCTTGGGGCAGGGGACCATGGATAGCCTAGGAGTCAGCCCATTTCTCCTGGCCCTAGTATGTTGTTACTCAGGGATGTCTTGCCTCTGGATATTCTCCCCCACCACGGCTCTCACAATCTTTCTGCCCTCTCTTCTGCTCAGTTCCCTGAGTTGTGGTGGGTGAGTATTAAGGCTACTTTAATGTTGAGAACTTTGGGGTCTTTGTGTTGAAAATCGTTGGTGTCAGTCTCACTGGCTTATCCTGTGTTGACTGAATGGCTGTGGCTGTGGGTCCCCTGTTCATTCCATCATTCTCTGCGGGGTTCCATATGAATCCTCCTTGGTATGACTGTGGTGGCTCATCTCTTGCCAGGATCTCAGCTATCGGCCTGTGGTCAGTTGGTAGGGTTAGATGGGCCACAGCTCTAAGAGAGAACATTATTAATTGGATATAACTCAGTGCTTCTAAGTACCTCCTGTTGGCCAGAGGCCTAACAACTTTTTCCTTAAAGTGAGAGATGAAGTTATCTCAGTAACTTCTAACCCTGCTGTGGTAGAAACACTGGGTTTGACTTTCATTAATATTTCGTGCTACCAGACAAGTAAGCAAAAAGGAATTTTTAAATTTATTTTTCCCTTAAAACTTTTTTGTTTATTTATTTCATTTACTTGAGAGATTGAGAGAGAATGGGTATGCCAGGGCTTCCAGCCACTGCAAACAAACTCCAAATGCATGTGCCACCTTGTGCATCTGGCTTATATAGGTACTGGGCAATGCAACCCGGGTCATTAGGCTTTGCAGGCAAGCTCCTTAACTGCTGAGCCATCTCTCCAGCCCTCTTAATTTGTTTTTTTGAGAGAAGGTCTCACTATGTAGGCCTGGCCAGACTGGAATTCTCTCTCTTCTTGTCTCATCTGGGATGACAGGCGTGTTCCATCTTGCCAGCTGGAAAAGAATTTTTTTTATTAAATTGGATTTTTCTATGAAAGAAAAAAATCAATTTTAAAGTCACTAATTCAGTTAATATTTGAGGGTTATTAAGAAGCTATCAGTTAAAACACACCAACAATCCAAGTTGTTTTTTGAATTAAATGTAGATTGCATGAATGTAATTTAAAATGCATGCCTTTTATTTACAATGGCTAGGGAACAAATAACCTGTAAGAAAATTTCTTCCAGTCTTGATACTTATCCCTTGATGCATCAAAACATTCAATTTAATTATTTGGAAGAATTCTTTCTAAACCGTCTTTTACTGTTTTCAATAAGCTTCTGGAGTTTAGAATGCTATAATCATTTAACCATGTCTAAATAATTCAGATCATTGAGAAATGTATTAATTATTAACGATTCAACAATATATTGCTACCTTCAGGATTTTGAAATTGGAAGGTCTGGGTTGGAGAGATGGCGCAGTGGTTAAAGGCACTTGGGTTCAATTCCCCAGGACCCATGTAAATCAGATGCACAAAGTGGTGCATGTGTCTGGAGATAATTTGCAATGGTAGGAGGCCCTGGTGCACCCATACTCATTCTCTTTCTCTCTCTTAAAAACATATGTTAAGAAATATTACAAAAAAGAAATATGAAGGTCTGCCTTTATTATACTAAAATAGCAGTTGCTGTTCTTGTGAATTTAAAGCCTGCTTTTTTGTTACTGACTTTTGGTTTTATTTCAGTATTGATTATTGCCTAGTAGCTGTTTCTTCTTCAAATTGTCAGTGAGCCTGACCTTACAAGACCTTCCTCATGCCTAATGTGTTCTTTTTAATCCATCATGCCTTGGAGCCAGGAGACTGGACTTTTAGAATTATGTGTAATGTAGGAGAAAACTGACCGATGGTATGGGGCTGGGGAAGTAATTCAGTTGGTAGAGGCATGCACAGAGCCCTGGGTGTGATCTCCAGCACCTCATAAATTGGACATGGTTGTAATCTTAGTCCTTGGATGAGGTGGATCAGAAATTCAAGGTCACCCAGGACTATATAGAGAGTTCAAGGCCAGGCTAGATGACTTGATATCCTGACTTAAAAATTCAAAACAAAACCAGTAAAACCCAAAACTTTTATTTTTGTTACGTCTATGAGACCGTGTCAAGTAATGCCCTATTAGTTGAATGATAGGTCTCATCACTGCTGGTCTCGTAATAGCTCAAGAATACATTTTCGACAGGATCTCAACTCCAATTTAGAGAGAAAAAAGAAAGAAACCTTGTTCCTCCAAACAGACACCTCCATGGGCACTCAGTTGTGTTAGAATTGTTTTAGATCCTTTAGTGAAGTGTAAGCAAACGCCAGCTCTTTAAAAAGGCATTCAAGGCCCCGCATGTGTAGGATACAGGGAGACATGGGGCATCTCTGCTGGCATTTAGCTCTTTCAAGTCCCTGGCAGTGTTCATTTTGGTAATTGGACATTTTTCCCTTCCTGTGAAAATGTTCATCAGTCAATTCTCTTCCGTGCTGTTCTGTAATTCCAACCTCCATTGCTAAAGAAAAACCTTCAATTACCCGAAGTCAAGAATAGAAAATTAGTTGGGTTTCCTGCATTTCACAGCTGTGTTAGCGAAGAAACAGGTTTTCAGTGACTCTCAGAATTGTGTCAGAATTAATGCCATTGAAAGATCAATTAGCTCCACTTTTATTTTGTTATTAAGTAACACTGCATTTTCTTTCCCTCATCCCTGTTAATCTGTATCTTGGGGATAATGACCTTCACACAGACAGATGCCGGCCCCTTGATTTTGTGGTTGTTTTTAATCAAGCCAGTTTAGACCGTGTCTATTAAAAATCCTGCAACCCCGCATTTCAGTCACATCACTTTCTTTAGGACTTCTGTCAACAGATGGTCAGTGCTGCGTTTTCTTTAAGAGTTTAGGGTTTCTCCCTGACTCAGGCTCCCAATAGGAATTCTCTGCTGTAGGTTATGTCTGGAAGAATGTAAGCTGTTTAAAGCTGCTGGTGCTTGTGGCCAAAAGCCCCTAGTTCCCAAAGCCACAGTTTGTCACCCACGATGGGTTATCTTGGCCCCTTCCATATCTCCAGCATGGGAACCCGAGCTGGGCCAGTAGAATCCGTGGGGTGGCACGTGTCTGCGGCATGCGTGGACTTTGATGACAAGCTGTGTGTCGGGCTCATGTTCCTGGAGTGCTTTGAGCTGCTTTGCTAATCTGTCGGCATAGTATGTTCTTGTGGATAAATATAGACCGGCGGGCACTCTGTGAGTAGTAGGGCACTGTCACTGTGCAGCTAAAAATTGTCCCACTGCTCTGAACAGTCTGCCTTCGACGGAAGGCCTGTTTTGGTTTGTCATCTACTATCGATTTACTGCAATTGACTAAAAATATACCTTGCACAAGCCCACAAGAGTCCTACCTTGCCTCGCGGTGACAGTGAGCTGGGAGAGGAACCCATGGAGCCCACTGGTATGCTTTTTGGCTTTGGAACCTAGCCTGTGTCGCTGCTGGTCCAGACAGCTCGTCGGGGCTTTTCTTCAGTCTCATGGAGATTACAACAGCTTGCTGGAGACGGTCCTGCGTCATCAGCCTCATCAAGGGTCTTGGTAGGTCTGAAAAATGGTTGTACCTGTGGGGTGGTGCGGCAGCTGTCAAATGCTCAGTGGATGGGGGAAGGGCAGTGGCAACTTCACGCCATGCCAAGTGGCATTGTGGAGACACCAGCGAAAAGCCTTCAGGTCTTCTCTTTGGGATCCTAGAATCTCAGGGGGGAGGCTCTCACCCTGCTTGGTAAGGTTCCATGAAGAAGCACCTATGGGGGAGCCTCTCACCCTGTTTGGTACCGTCCCATGAAGAAGTACCTATGATGTAATGGAATTTTTCTGTGTATACAACATCCACTAAAAAGATTTCATGTGCCGGTGTTGGAAAATTGCTGACCTGTATAAAGAGCACGTTGTGTGTTTAGGAAATATTTCATACTATCAAATTTAATATTTCAGCAGAAGTATGGGTTCTTCTTGATGTCGTCTAAATGTTCATGTAAATCCCCTGGTTTTGTTTTAAATATGGAAATTGGTCTAGATTTAGTACTTTTCCCTTTGTTTATGGCTTAGCCTTCTCCAGCATTTAAAAAATAATGTTTTTTCTTTTTTGTTGGTGAATTAATTAATGTTGCCCAACCGATACATTGCCCAATGTATACATTGGGCAACATTAAATGGATCCAAACCACAAAGGGGTGTTTTTTTTAAAGCTACCTAACTTCTAGCCTAACATTTTACACAATATTGTATAACAGTTTCAAAAAAATTAATGAGAGGAAACATCCATGACAGAGTTAATTGCATGCAACTTGGATATTGACTGTTTAACTTTCTACTTAATGAAGGTAGGAAAAGTTAATTTGTAAGTGGGAAAAGCTTAGCATATTGCTTTAATTGAGGAGAAACATTTTGTTTATTAAAGACTTGGGAGACGGAATTGCTTGTTAATTATTTCACTGTGCCATCTCTAATGAAACTGTCATATATATGCCAATGACAGCATTCTATTTCTAGGGCCAAAATCCCAAATCATTATTATTTTGCCTCTTTCGTGGCTTCTGGGGTAAGGTTTAGGGAACAGCCTTTCCTCTTGAAAACCTCATTGTGTAACAAATATATATGATAAATGATAATCTTTAAAAAATATTTATTCATTTTCAAGCAGAGAGAGAGAGAGAGAGAGAGAGAGAGAGAGAGAGAGAGAGAGAGCGCACCAGGGCCACCACCTTGTGGGTCTGGTTTATGTGGGTCCTGGGGAATTGAACCGGGGGCCTTAGGCACTGGAGACAAGTGCCTTAACCACTGAGCCATCTCTCCAGCCCGATAAATAATAATCTTTATGGCTTCATGAATTTAGAAAAACTACTGCATCATAATGGGGTTTGTGAAAGGCTGACTACTGCTGTTAAGTGGTATTCCTCAAAGATGTTACTCTTGCTGTGTTTCCGCTGAATAAGCCTTTCCCAGGGTCGGTCTCCCTGGCTTTGCCCTCTGCTCACCGAATCACTGCCTTTCTCGGTCTTTTTTTAATACCTTTATTTATTTATTTATTTATTTATTGATTGATTGATTGATTGATTGTTCTCACTGCAGCCTAGCTCACCTGAACTCACTATAAAACTCAGATTGGCCTCAAACTTGTAGCAATCCTCCTGTCTCAGTCTCCCCTGTGGGATGACAGAAATGAGGCACCATGCTAAGCTTTCTGTTTTGTTTTGATTCAGTGTCTTGCTTGTAGTCAAAGTTAGCCTCAAATTCTGTTTTTGGGGTTTTTTTTTGTTTTTGTTTTATGCTTTGTTTGGTTTGATATGACCTCAAACTCTTTATCTTCCTTCCTCAACCTCCCAAGTGCTGAGGTTACAGGCGTGTACCATGCTGAACTCATTCATTGCTCTTCTTGTTCATGGGATAAAACTTTACTTTTAGGGCTGGAGAGATGGCTGATGGGTAAAGGTGTTTGCTTGCAAACACTGGAGCCTGGGTTTTACTCCCCAGTACCCATGTGGAGTTCAAAGTGGCACATGAATTTGGAATTTGTTGACAGTAGCAAGAAGCCCTGGCACACACAGACCCCCCCCCTTCTCTCTCTCTCTCTCTCTCTCTCTCTCTCTCTCTCTCTCTCTCTCTCTCTCTCTCTCTCTGTGTCTCAAATAAATAATTAATTTTAAAACTTTACTTTTAGAAGGGATCAGAAATAACAAATCTGTCTCAGTGGCTTAGTAGATATATTACCATTTTGTTTTTGGTTCTGAGGTAGGGTCTCGCTCTAGCCCAGGCTGACCTGGAATTCACTAAGTAGTCTCAGGGTGGCCTTAAACTCATGGTGATCCTCCTACCTCTGCCTCCCGAGTGCTGGGATTAAAGGCATTTGCCACCACGCCCCCCCACCCCGCTGACATATTCCCCTTCTAGATGCCAAATTTCTAGTAGGCATGTTTTGAATAAATTTTACATAGTCATTGGACATGTCCATAGCTAAATTAATAAACCTTAAAATATTTTTATTAAGGGATTAAGCATCTACTGACAAAAAGCCCATATTAACCAGACATTTATTAAATGTTTCAGTATTGTTAAAATCAAACACTAACCAACACACAGATAACTTAATGCAATCAGTTAATATACTATCTATCTGTCACACTTTCGTTGTATATAACTCAATGGAAACCCTCACATATGTAGATGTTGAAAATATTCATTATGTTATCATATGCACTATGAAGTGCATATGCTCAATATCTCTACTGCACATATACATGTGGATGTATGTATACATGTGTGTACTAGATACTGTAATGTATATTGTAATATGCTTTACCTGAGAATAGGTATATAGGTACCTGTGTATAGTATTACAGTGCAGCACTTTATATTAGTGTAGACATTTGTAAAATTAGACTAACCTTCAAGTCTCTTAACACATGATGTAATCCCCAAAGGGGAATTGCTGTAACTTTGGTTTGCTGCCATTGTTTGTCAAAATGTGGCAGCTGTGACACTGTCTTAGTGGCAGTTCTCTCTCTCTCTGTCTTCAATGTCCCTTTATGTTGGATTTTTTTTGTGATGTGTCCAACAATTCTATTGCAAAACCTCATCATGGGCTGGAGAGATGGCTCAGTGGTTAAAGGCACTTGCTAGCCAAGCCTAAATGCCCAGGTTTGATTCCTTCGTGCCCATGTAAAGCCAGATGCACAAAGTGGTACATGCATCTGGAGTTTGTTAGCAGTGGCAGGATGCCCTGGTGTGCCCATATTCTCCCTCTCTCTCTCTCCCTCTCTGGTATGAAAACATCTCATCTTATCATCACCATTGAGGTTCTTCTTCACTTGACCTTGAAGTTTGACTTAAATACCTGTCCAGTAGAATAGCTCACTGGTTTGTCATTGTGGTCAGCCTCAGACCATAACCTATTAGTGACTGTTATCTCCTTTGCCCACGACCCATGGTAGGAAGCACGCATGGTCTACACTGAGACCTAGCGCACCCATCCACCTCTGAGGGCTCAGCCTGAGCCTGAGGGCCGCCACCCTGCCACCTTCACCTCTTCATTCTATGTTCACTCTTGGGCTGATCAGCCCTTAACTACATGGCTTCTGGGATCCAGTCATGGACCACAGCCTGCACTTTGACAAACTCTGCTTTAAAGAATCTGTAAGCCAGGCATTTCCGTGTACCGTGAGTCCTGTGCTCGGCTGCGGTGGCATGCTCTCAGCCTTGGTATAATATCCTCTTCTGGGCACTGCTGTATGATTTGCCAGAGTGTTGTGTGATTGCAGAATAGCCTCGATCGTGCTGATGTGAGCTGTGGGTGGACGGTAGGATTTGCAAGCCAGAGACGACTTATGACCTTGCACTTCTTTATTCCCTGTCTTTTCTCTTCCATTTTTGCACATGCATGTGTGCGGTGTGTGTTGCACATGCACATGTATATGCAGTTGTGTATGCCCTGTGTGCACTCATGAAGGAGCTGGGAGAGAACGTCAGATGTCCCTCACTGAACCCACTGCTGTGTTTGTTTTTTTTTTGTCAGAACAACTGACAACAATTTTCCCCACCAAACTGGGGTTACAGATATACATGACCATACCCCACTTTTTAGATGGAGGCTGGGGAATCAAACTTGGGCTCTCGCGGGCTCTGAGGCTTGTGTGGAAGCGCTCTTACCCACTGAGCCATCTCCCCAGCCCTGAACTTGAACTCCCCTGTGCTTCCTTACTCCTCAGGGCAGCACAGATCACTTGAGGGCTGAGCACTAACGTAGCCTGTGCTAGAAGGTGACAATACAGCAGGAATCAAATAAATTGCTTGCCCTCGTGGCACTTAAGCTTGATACTGAAACATATATAGTACATTAGAAGGCAGCCAAGGCCCGGGTGACTGAAGTCATGCAGACTGTGAGTGCAGGAGTGTCTGGCCAGAACAGCCTCTCGTGGACCTGAAAGTCTGCAGGTGAGCCACCATTCTGTTCCCTTTCCTGGTTTATATGTTTCCTATAACCCTCGGGCATCTCCACATGTATCTGTCAGCAGTCATTTCTAGACCCTAGCATCAGTGTCACAATCCCAGGGAATCCAGCCCTGGAACCCCACAATCACAGATGTGTGTCCCCCTGTGTCTCTGTCATGGCAGCCTGCCTGGCATTCCCCAGGGTGCAGCCACGACCCTGCTTGCTGAGGGCTGGGTGAGGGGCAAGGTCAACATCCTGGTTTTGCATCCAGGCAGATAGTACAGTGCATAGAGTTGAATGAGCCTTCATTAACTATTTGATGTTTGGGCTGGAGAGATGGCTCAGTGGTCAAGGCGCTTGCCTGCAGAACCTAATGACCCATGTTCAATTCCTCAGTACCCACGTAAAGCCAGATGCACCAAGTGGTGCATGCATCTGGAGTCTATTTGCAGTGGCTTAAGTCCCTGGAATGCCCATATTCTATCTATCTGTCTATCTTTCTTTCTTTCTTTCTTTCTTTCTTTCTTTCTTTCTTTCTTTCTTGATGCAAGCAAATAAATAAATAAGTAAACAAATATTTTTAAAAAAGAAAGTATTTGATGACTGAGTAGATCAGCCAATGAATGATTCCCTCCTAAGCTCATGTACCCTTCCACTTGATCTTCACCCTGACCGTTCAACATTGTGGTCTTATGTGCTTGAATGTATAAAATTTTAAATCATTTAATCTGTTTAAAACCTGTCTTTGTATTCTCTATAGAATTTTGCAGAGTGTCTTGCTCATACTAAGGCCTCATAAGAACGTGTTATTTTTATGAATTCATTATCTGACTGCATTCCTAACTTCTGAGACAAAAGTATCTGTCAAATGACCCAAGCCATAGTGTGCCGTGAGTATGATAAAGGATGCCTGTGTGAGAGACACCTCGACTTTCTGCCTTCGTGTGGATCATGTGTTTGTTGCCTGAATATTCCACAATCGCATCATTCAGCCCACATTCAGCTAGAAACGAGGGAGGTGGACATGAATCCTTAGTGAATGATCTTGAATCTTCAAACCCATGGGAGCAAATTTGCATTGCACATAGGGTCCAACTGTTTTATGTAGCAATTTATTTATTTTTTTCAAATTGGGGTCTTAAAATTTTATTTTTTATTGTTGTTATAAAGGTATATGAAACTCTTTTCTAAATGAACCATGTTTTGTTTTGTTTAATTTTGATTTTGTTTTCAGCTTTTTGAAGTGGAGTCTCACTGTGTAGCCCAGGCTAACCCCAAACACCTAATCCTCCTGCCTCATCTTCTTAATTCTGCCCCAAAATTCAAGACTTAATAAACAGGTAGAAAATATGAGCAAGCAAGTCACTAAAGAAAAAATACAGATGCCTAATAGACATTTGAAATGATTCACCTGTAGAAACCAGGGAAATGCAAATTACAATAATTAAACACTGCCTCACACACATCTCATACTGACATAACTTTTAGAGTGATAATGTCCCTTGCCAATTCTAAAGTAAAGGCCACATGCTTGTTTCCTTGTTTTTCATTTGTTTGTTTTTGAAGTAGAGTCTCACTCTAGCCCATGCTGACCTGGAACTCACTCTAGTGTCAGGCTGGCCTGGAACTCACAACCATCTCCTACCTCTGCCTCTGAGTGCTGGGATTAAAGGTGTGTGCCACCAGTTCATTTTTTTCTTTGTGTTTTGGTTTTTGAAGTAGGGTCTCACTCTAGCCCAGGCTGACCTGGAATTCACATAGTCTCAGGATGGCCTGGAACTCACAGTGATCCTTCTACCTCTGCCTCCCAAGTGCTGGGATTAAAGGTGTGGGCCATCACCCCCATCCTCATTTTTTAAAGCCATCTTACTATGAACTGTTTCAAATAAACACAAAAGGAGAAACGGTAAGATAAGACTATATTTTATTACTCCGATTCAAGTTAGCCATTTAGGCTGGTTTAGGCCTTGAGCTTGTGGTTGAAGTATTTTGAATCAAATGTTGGCATGATTTCATGGAAGCCCCCATAATCAGTGTGCATTCTAGTAAGTAGAACTATTTTCTTATCCATACTACTGTGATCACACCTAACAAAGTTGACCATAAAGCTTTCCAGCTGACTGGGGATGGGGAATTGGGGATAACAACTCATGGTTGGCCCACTAAACAATGTAACTCATTATGAACAATAAAGAAAAAAAAGCTTTCCATATCCAAACTTTGTTTTCTTATCATATAAATTCTTTGTTAAAAAATGGTTTGGTTGAAACAAGATTCATATAAGGTCTGCCTATTGCACTTGGTTGATATACATCTTGAGTGTTCTTTAAACATTCACTTTTTGTTTCTTTATTTTTTACATGTTGGGATTATAGAAGCCCACCACGGTTTCTGGATTTTACATGGGGTCTGATAATCTGAACTCAGGTTATTTTAAAAAAAATATTTTTATTGTCCATAATGACTTATATTATTTAGTGGGCAAACAATGAGTTGTTATCCCCAGTTCCCCAATGCCCCCCTTCCCCATCCCCAATCAGCTGGATATCCTCCTCCTCCGTGGGTCGTGGATCAGTCCTTGTGGCAGGGGCCCATGGATAGCCTAGTACTCAGCCTAGTTCTCCTGGCCCAAGTGTGTTGTTACTGAGGGGTGCCATGCCTCTGGATATTCTCCCCCACCACGGCTCTTACAATCTTTCCGCCCCCTCCCCCGTTCAGTTCCCTGAGTCGTGGTGTACTCAGGTTATTTTTGCTTGTTTTTTACAAAGATTTATTTTGGATGGGAGTGTAGTATTTGAGGTGTATGCACAAGTCCTATGTGCACACATATGAAGGCCGGAGGAAGTTGTATATCCTCCTCTGCTCTGCTGCTCTTCCATCTTGCTCCTTGAGACAGAGTCTCTCGCTGAATCTGGAACTTGCGTTTCCCAGTTAGACTGGCTGACCAGGGAGCCCTAGCATTCTACGTGAGTGCTGGGATTGAGCTCACACAGCAAGCTCTTGTACCCACTGGGCCATCCTCCCCCACTGCAGCTCCCATCCTCCTGTTCTCAGAATAATTATGTGTTTATTTAGTTACAAGGGGAGAGAGAAATAGGGAGGGAGGGAAAGAGGGAGGGAGGGGGAGAATGTGTGTTCCAGGGCCTTTAGTTATGCAAACGAACTCCAGATGCATGTGTCACTTTGTGCGTCTGGCTTTACATGGGTACTGAAGAATCGAACCATGGTAGTTAGGCATTGCAGGAAAGCGCCTTAACTGCTGAGCCATCCTATGTTATTACATTCAGTGACTTATTGAAATTCATGCAATTATAGAATGATCCTAATTCTTCATTGTCTCTTTTGCTTCTTTATGATGACACTGGACTTGTACCTGTATCCCATTGTGGACATCATCTCTCAGGTTTTGAAACCTTGCTGACAGGAGACATGGGGTATAATATACAATTCTCTCCTTGCTGTAATGCCAAAGTAATTTCTGTTTCATGACTGGGGTTCCAAAAGCGATACTCTTCCTTCCCAGGTTTACAGACCCAAGAATTTTCAGTTTGGGTACAAAAACTCTGACTGGTTCCCTGCCACAGGTAGAGAGCCTTAAGAAAGTATTGTGAGTCAGAATTGCAGAAAAGCTTCTTAAACACCTTAATCATTATCTACATAGCCAGAAAACATATTGTGGAGATTTCCATTATGAAGCAAAGGCAATATGGCAAGACTTGAGATTCCTTCGCCTAGGCTGGGGTATAGCTCATTGGTAGAGCATTTGACTGAAGAGTCCGTTGTCTAAGACATAAGATCTTCCTTCTGTTCCAAGAGGTGCCTTCGGGAGTCCCGCCTGCACCATTCTCCTCTTGGTAGGCATGTCATCTTTTAATGTATGTTGTCCTGCAGCACAGCAACAGCAGATCAACATTCAACCTGGGACCTGCTGGCTCCTATTTGCCCCTAAATAAGCTTGCTACTCATGACCTTAATTCTTTTTAATTTATTTTTTATTATTAATAAGTAGAAACTTTGCATGTATGGGTCTTCTATTGGTACCCCCATTTCCCTCCTCCCTGCCCCTATTCCACTGAGGACCTCCCCAATGAGATTTTCAGATGCTCCATAGGATGGAGGGATATGAGTTGTGTGAGCAGAAGACTGTTGTTTTTGGGAGGGGGCGGGGAGGAAGGAGGGGAGAGGAGATGGAAATGTCTCTGGATATTCTATCCCCACTGTGGCTCTTAAAATCTTCCCAAACCCTCTTCCCAAAGTTCCCTGAGCCATGGTGGGCGAGTTTTAACTCTGCTTTAGTGTTGAGGACTTAAGAGTCCCTAGGTTTATACTTAGGACTGTTTTGAGTATCCTTGGAATCTACATGACCTTAATTCTTTTAAAAATATATTTATTCAATATATAAATACATAAAAAATATATTTTTTATTTGCAAGGGGCGGAGAATGGGCATGCCAGGGCCTCTTGTTGCTTCAAAACTTCAGACACATGCACCACTTTGTGCCTGTAGCTTATGTGGGCACTGGGGAATCAAACCCAGGCTGTCAGGCTCTGTAATCAAGCCCCATTAACGGCTGAGCCATATCTCCATCCCTCATGGCCTTAATTCTAACCATAGGAATAGTGTTAAAATTTTAAAACTTCTTTAAAAACTTCTACTTTATAAGGCTTAAAGATTTAAGAGTTCTCATGTATGCACTTCTTTAATTAATCTACACTAATACTGTATTGAGGGTTACAGTTCAGGTCAACAAATATTAAACAGGCACAATTTTTAATTTTATGGGCAATGGACATTTTTTTAAGGGCTTGGGATAAAGATTAGACATATTTCTGATCTTAAGAATTGTCCCATCCCTGGGTGAAGACAAAGCCTGAGAATACACTGAGATGGGTGTAATGGGAGATGACAGGGGAGGTGAGGATCTGAGCATGTGCACTGAGATGGGGAGATTGAGTGAGCAGAGACAACAGAGCTTAGGGTTCCTTGCGTGCTGTGCCCCATGACTGTCCCTGTCCCCCTCAATTTCAGAATCCTGTCTGTCCTGGAGAACCTGGCCACATAGCTCCTCCTTCCCCAGAGTCTGCCTGCTCTGTGCCCAGAGCCGAGCCTGAGTGTAACCCAGGGCCTGTGGGCTGCACACATTCAGCACATCCGGTGTCCTTTACACTGTGAAATGTTCAGATGACTCTTGATTACACTCAGGAATAAAGCAGACTTCATTTTGTGGCTGCCTGTTGTTTGGGGAGTTTCTAATCGTCATTAAGAGGTGATTAGACCTGAGAATAAGTAGACATGAAACTGGCAAGGTTGGGACACTTGTGAAGTTTCCCTCTGTATAGCGGGTGAATGAGATTCTCACTGGCTCACTTATTCAAGGGAAAGTGAGTGTTAACATTTTTGATTACAGAAGTTTTGAAAAAAGTGACCCCATTTTGATGTCTGTTTTTATACAGTCATGGCCAAAAACAGTCTCATCCAGCTTTTTAAGAATAACAGGTAAAGGGTTGGAGAGTTGGCTCAGTGATTAAAGACACTCGCTTTCACAGCCTGCTGGTCCTGGTTCAGTTCCTCAGTACCCATGTAAAGACAGTCACAGAAAATGGCTCATGCATTAGAATTAGTTTGAAGTAGCCAGGGGCCCTGATGCACCCATTCTCTCTCTCATTAATAAATAAAAATATTTTTTATAAAGAATACCAGTCAGATGGCATGCTTGTCTTGCAAGCTTGGGGACCTGAGCTGTATCCCTAGAACCCACGTCGAATAAGATCCATGTAGAAGTGCTGTCTTGTAAATCCAGTGCTGGGGAGGCAGACAGTGGATCCCTGCAGCTCACTGGCCCCTTTGCCATGTTCCTTGCCATTGAGAGGCCCTGTCATAAAAAAGGATGGATTGCTGTTATAATTACCTTCTCAGTGCTGGGACAAAACACCCAACCAGAAGCAGTGTATGAGATGAAAGGGTTTATCTCGTGCTCAGTTTCAAGAGTTTCATGGCAGAAGAAGCTGGTTCACTTCATCCTCCATCTATAGCCAGAGAGAGCAGCAAGCAGGAGCTGGCTTTGAACACACTATGGAACTCAAGATTCACCCTCACCAAGTGACACCCCTCCTCCAGCAGGGCTCCACCTTCTGGAGACTGAGTAGGAAACAATCCAAAATACCCCAAGCTATGGGGGATATTTACATTCACACCACCACTATAGTGCCTGAGCAATGACACCCAGGTTGTCCTCTGGCCACACACAACACACAGCAGAAGTAACAGGTAAAAGCCAAGCCTGCTGACACATGTCTGGACCCTAGAACTTTAATCCTACCACTGGGAAGATGGAAGCAAATGGATCAGAAGTTAATGACTAGCCTCTGCTTCAAGGCCTGCCCAGGCTACATGAGATCCTGTCTCAAAGCAACAGGTAACAGGTAAAATTGGAGGCATAGCTCAGTACAAAGGTGCTTTTGTTGCATGCAAAAGGCCCTGGGTTCATCCCCAGCTCCCCAGATAACAATGACAATAACAAGTGAAGACACTGAGGCCCAATGGGGTCCCGTTCCTTCCCCAAGCTCATGGAGAACTCACACCTCTGGCTCCTGGCTCAGTGCTCTTTCCCATATCTTTTGCCACAAAAGCATTAACTTCATTAGTTAGCAAGGCATGTGAGTTATTCTGTAGACAAAATTTAAAGTAATTTTGCTTACTGGATCCTTTTGCTTTCCTATTTATTTATGTGCCGTGTCAGTGTGTTTGAGCAATGGCATCCCTAGGGTTTGGTTGGAAATGTGCCATCCCCATCCCAGGCCCTGTCGCTGAATTGTGGGCCCAGCCTTTCAGGGGAGTTCAATGTGTGAACAATTCCAAATACCAAGTATTCACAATGCAAGTCATCCAGAGCATAAAAAAATAGAAATTCAAGGGGCTGGAGAGATGGCTCAGTGGTTACAGCGCTGCTTGCCTTCAAAACCTAATGACCAGAGTTCAATTCCCCAGTATGCACAAAGGGGTGCATGCATCTGAAGTTCGTTTGCAGCAGCTGGAGGCGCTGGTGTGTCCATTCCCCACCCCTCTGTCCCTCTCTCTCTCTCTCTCTCTCTGCTTGGAAATAAGTAAGTAAATATATATGTAAAATCAAGGCCTTGTTCAAATGATCACATTTGAATTCATAGATTTCAAATTTGTGAAGTTTTTTCTGCATGAAATCAGCAAGTAAGGTGAGAGACGAGACAGAGAGAAGGGAGGGAGACGTGAACGAGCAGTTTGTCCTTTCTCTTGAAGAGAAAGAGGAAGTTGAAAATCAGGATTATCCTGCTCTTCTAGCAGGTTATTTGATCCCCCCTTTTGGTAAGAAAGGACCTTGAAATGTCACTGCAACCTCATCTCCTGGGCCTGCAGGTCTTGGCAGACACACTTGCAGGTTCTGATGGCAATGCCTGCTTTGAAAATCGGGGGAAGTCCATGAAATTGCATCTTAGCAGTTGACAGACATTTATAAACAAAGTCACTGAGGTGTCATTGTCATTTTTCTCAGATAGAGAAAACAGGCCAGTGACTCGATGCTCCCTCAGTTCTTGGAGAGACCACAGCTGAGGTCAAGGGCAAGCACAGAAGGAAAGAGAGAATGCAGCCTTTCTTTAAATGCATGTCCTCCTTGTCAGGTCAGCAGGCTGTGAAAGGTTCTGCCCGGGAGGAATAGTGTGGACCTTCCTATGGTGTGCTCCAGTCATATTTCCTATGCCTTTCTGGATCCTTCTTTATGCGCCTGCCATTCCCAAAGCCCGTTGAATGACTACAAGGTTCATTTATACCACAATGATAAGAGACCTCCATGGCCTGAAGGTAGATTAGTTTAGACATGGCCAGCTCCATGAGGCTATAGGAAATCTCATTCTCCGAGTCACATTCAGAGTCACTTTCATTATCTCCTGCCGTGACTTAACAATTTAGCAGGAAGGACTCAAGGTTCATCATAAGGAGTTGGCATCACTGAATTTTGAGATTCTTTTCCTACTCAATACTATTTGCAAATAACTGAACAGTTCTGGGAACAGGCAGGAAACTTTTTAATTAATTAATTAATTATTTGAGAGAGTTAGGAACAGAGAGAGTGCGTATGGACACGCCAGGTCCTCCAGCCACTGCAAACTCCAGATTGTATGCGGCACTTTGTGCATCTGGCTTTATGTGGGCACTGGGGAATCGAACCAGGGTCATCAGGATTAGCAAGCAAGCACCTTTAACCACGGAGCCATCTCTCCAGTCCAAGACATTTTATTCAGTGTTTGATGAATGGAGCAAGGATCTCCTAAAAACTCTGAGGGCTGGGTTTTTATTAGGACTGGGCTGTAAGGGCAGGAATGTTGCTGCCTGTCCTTAGAGCCTTTCTTGGGAAGAGGAGATTCCCACATGTCAGGATCTCCTACTTCCCTAACTTGGAAATGATTGGCTTTTTCATGCCCAAGATCCTCTGGAGTCCTAACATCTGGACCAGATTTAGCCAGACAGTAGGTTCCCCAGACTCTACACCCTGAAGGTTGGGAATATGTGATAACTTGGTTGCCAGCATCTGGAAATATGTGGAGACCAATGCCTATACTCTCTTCACATTCTCTCTCTCTCTCTCTCTCTCTCTCTCTCTCTCTCTCTCTCTCTCTCTCTCTCTCTCTCTCGTCTTGTGAGACAGGATCTCACTACATAGCCAGGGCTGGCCTGGAACTCTGTAAATAGCCCAGTCTTACAATCCTCCTGCTTTCTAAATGCTTACATAGGTAAGACAGGCAGATTTATGGAAGCCAAGAATGGAATGGCATAGTTACCAGGAGCTGGGGAAATGGGCATTGGCTAATTTGTGGGCAAATAGTGCACTCCTCAGGCAAAGTGAGCACATCATCCACTGAGCCGTCTCCCCAGCCCCGAGAATTTATTTTTCTTATCCCAAAAATATCTATTTAAATTTTTTTATTTATTAATTTGCAAGTAGAGACAGAGAGAGAGAATGGGCACACCAGGGCCTCTAGCCACTGCTAACAAACCCCAGATGAATGTACCACTTTGTGCATCTGGCTTTATGTGGGTAATGGGGAATCGAACCTGGGTCCTTAGGCTTTGCAGGCAAGTACCTTAACCGCTAAGTCATCACTCCAGCCTGTGATATCTATTTCTTAATATTACTCTTAAGAGGAAAATAATTCTTCCTATTATATTTTGGGGGGCTTTATTATTATTATTATTTTTACTTCTTACGTGTTTTCCTGACTTCCAGGGTTTCTGGCTATTTAAAGAATTTGCAGTGCCATTGAACTTGCCATCTCTTAAAGCACCCTCATAAATACATTAGTGGACAATTTATTATTGTTCTATACACATAGTGACATGTTCTCACAGGAGCTGCGTCATCCTTGGTTATGTTTTATGACATGTTCCTTAATGCCAGTAAACACAGTGAGTCTTACGGGAAGAGCGGGACTGTGGGTGGAGGGAAAGCATAGTTCTAAAAAGAGATTCCAGTTGTTGAGAACTAACAGGGTTTGCCTGCAGCATCTTCCTAATGAACAAGGTCCCAAGACCTGGGAAGAAGAAAGAGAGCTTTTCCTCCACTGTGAACAAAGACATCTGATGCCTGTACTCCTCAGGTGAAAGATTGGGGTCTTTTGAGCTGTAGAAAGTAAATCTGTCTAACTAGATCACCATTTTTAGGAGAAGCACCTTGCTCAATGCATGTTGTGTTGGGGACATGAAAAAGAAAAGAAAAAATAGAAACCCATTTTATTTCAAATGTTCAGTATCAGACTTCAGTAATGGAATGTCAAAAAAAAAGCATTGATTGTTTTGAAGAATTGGCCTCTGTGCTTTATCTGTGTTTGCAAGGTAGAGAAAAGGGGGTGAAATGATGCTTGCATCTGAAGGGTGTTCTTCATGAAGGGAGGAGAGCATTTAAATCATGCCCTGAACAGGTCGGTTAAAATTCCCACCTCTTGCCATGGGGATGCGCAGATCTGGCAGGCCAGAGAGATGGAGGGGAGAGCAGGTCCTTCCTGGCCAGTGTGTTTGTCCTTCCTTGGAACCAGAGAAGACACACCATTGCTCTCAGGGGCAGCTGCAAACCCCAGCCTCCTTTGGGCAGGTATAGAAGCACACCTGCCTCTATCCACAGATCCTGCTGGTCTCTCCTCGTGCCTTGAGACTGTATTGCAACCTGACATGGTTTGTGTACAGGTGAGCACTTGACATTGTGCCACGTAATGTATGTGAGGACAGAACCATCAGCTCTGCCCAGGTCCATGTACCCACTGCCCAGAGCAGGGCCCGAAACCCAGGGGGGCTTTGAAGTCAAGCCTGGTTGCAACAGTCAGTGAGTGAGTGAGTGAGTGAGTGTCTCTAAAGAGAAGTGGAATGACTTCTGGGAAAAGCTTACTGAAGAAGTCAGTTGCTTTCTGTCTCTTTTCTGTGGTCTCTCATGGCCTCTGGGGTCTGCTGAGAGCAAAGTAAGCTGCCTTTTCTTTTCAGCATCTTAATAAAAATGTGGTGCATGCCTTTAATCTCAGCACTTGGGAGGCAAAGATTGGAGGATCACCCTGAGACTGCATAGTGAAATTTAGGTCATCCTGGCCTAATGTGAGACCATACCTCAAAAAAAAAAAATGTAGCAGAGGGCTGGGGAGATGATTTAGTGGGAAAAGGCATTTGCGCAAAGTCTGATGGTCTGGGTTCTAATCCTAATACCCACATAAGGCCAGATGCACAGTGGGGCACGTGCTTCTGGAGTTTGCAGTGGCAGGAGGCCCTGGTGCACCGTTCTCTCCTTTCCTCTCCTCTCCTCTCTCTGTCTCTCATTCATAAATAAATAATAGGAAAAAATGTAGTGGAAATACAAATTTTGGAGGGATATTTGTGTTGGTGATGCAAATAGGTTTGACATTCCTGGAAATGTTGATAACTTGGTCAAACTGCACTGAAGACCAGAGCCAGGCTACAAATTAAGCTACAAATCAATGAAATTGGGAGAAAAAGCCATCACGTTCAAAAAATGATCACTGCAGTCAGTAGATGGGTCTAATAAAGAAGAAATGAATAGGCCCCCCAAACCCAAGACAGACTTCTTATAGATGAAGGAATGGATACACCATCATATAAAACACAGAGGCCAGGAGACTGGGGGAGACATCCACTGAAAACATCGACCGGAAGCAGACAGAAACAGAATCTTTTGGGTGGATGGGAAGCATTAAAAGAAGATCAGCAAGTCTGTGGTATAGCTCAGAGTAGATGCCTGTGTAGTATACACTAGCTAGTAGCTCACAAACATACACACACACACACACACACACACACACACACACACACACACACACCACCATCAATAAAATTCATGAGCGATGAAAAACTTTGAAGGAAAATAGAGCATGTTTAATCCAAATTGTAAAAGAGAAAGTATAGAGAGCAAATAGAATGAATAAATAATTAAACTCATAAGCAATATATGCAAATGATGGCCCGCCTCTTCACTCACCTCATCCCAACCCCAGGAACATTGATTTCTAGGAAAACTGTGCTTTCGGGTAAATGTAGACTGATGGATACAGAAGGGTGAAGACACGAAATTGAAGCTAAAATACATCAACACATGGGCGCTACTGAGCTGCACACTTAAATATGGCTGAAACGGTAAATTTGATTGCCTACTTTCTCACAATTAAAAACTTTTTAAAAACCATCATATGCAAGAAATTTAAATGGGTAAAACACCAAATTGAAAATTGTGCAGGTACAGTAGTAGCCGCGCATGTCCATAATCTCAGCAGTCAGGAGGTGGAGGCAGAACGATTACCACAAACTCAAGGCCAGCCTGGACTACATAGTGAGTTTGAGGCCAGCCTGGGCTACTTACAGTGAGACCCTGTCTCAAAAAGAAAAACAACAGCAACAAAAAGTGTTCCTTCAACAAATATTTGCAAGGGGGACATGAGGTAGATGACATGGCAGGACCCTTTCATTGGGAGGGATCCATATTCCTGAAGACCCCGGGTTAAGAGCCTGCCTTGTTCTCCAAGCAAGGCCTGGTGCTGGAAGGCAAGGCAAGGCTCGGGGAGACTGGGCCCAGCCCTGGGCAGGTGTAAACAGAAATAGTGACCTGGGCCCTGGAAGGTGAGCAGATCTGTTTGCCAGGCAGCTCAAAAGCAAGGAAAACGTCCCAAATACAGGTGAGTAGATTCGGTTTAAGAGCTGGAGAACAGAGCTGAAGTTCGACTGCTCCTGTATCTACCTCTTGGATTTGGGTTTTTCTTTCCTTGTAATCAAAAAAATAACCTGACTTAGGAAGGCATAGAGTTCTAAGGGCTGGATTCTGAGGGACAGTGAGTCTTTCTCTTATATGATAAAAATATTTTTTAAATCTATTTGGAAAGGCAGAAGTTTTATTGTCTTCCTACTTTATCTTTACCTCTCTGTAAAGAGGCTCAGGGTTTGGGAGGTGGAGGCCTGCCTTGGCTACATATCAAGTGCGAGGCCATCTTGGGCTCAATAAGACCCTGTCTTTAAAAGCTGGGAGGGAGAGAGAAAAAGAGAGAGAGAGATACTCAGGGCTGTGGACATGCTGACAGCGTGTCACAAGCCTGAGAGACTGTAGGATTCAGGCAGCTGCGTTTGAAAGTTCTGGTAGCAAATATTTGTAGCATTTCTGGGTTATGCTGTTTTCTTTTATATCCTTTTATTTGACTGTATAGTTTCTATGCATGAAACTTACATATCTCCCTTATAATTTTCTGTTTCTAGGTTGCAGTGAGTTTAGAAACTGGACAGATAGGGTTTGTTTTTCCTTCAAACAAATGGTCTTAGAAAGCAAGTGTTAGGAAAGGGGCTAATGATTTTACATGATGGTAATGTTTAGACTAGAGGAGACTTTTTGTTCTTTGAGACAGGGTCTTTGAACTCCTGATCCTCTGGCCTCTATGACAACCAAGCACTGGAATTGTAGGCATGTGCCACCATGCCCAGTGACAGTCACCAAATATCTGATTTACTAAAAGGAGCTGTGTCATAATATTTATTTTTGAAAATTATACTCATGAAAGGCTAGGTCTTGTTGGGAACTAATTATGGAAGGATGAAGCAGGATTACTGAAACTTGAGGGCATATTCAGCTGTAGGGTTCTGTGTCTCCATCTGCCAAGGCTGAACTGTGTGACTCCAGAGTCGTGGTGGGTACTGGCCCCTGACTCATTCTCTGCACAGGGCTCAGTTGGACCAGGGTAACTCCAGCTCACTCAAGCTATTCACAAAGACTGAAAGTCCAGGTGGATGCTGTTTTTTTAAAAGGGCATTGAAGCAGCTGAGGAGATGGCTCAGTGGTTAAAAGAACTTCCTTGCAAGACTGCGGCCTGAGTTCAAGTCCCCGGCCCCCATGTAAAGCAAAGTCGTGCATGTGTCTGTAATCCCAAAGCATTTATAGTAATGGGAAGCTTGCAGATGCAGATGGGGGTAGATGGTATGTGCAGCAGTGACCATATCTCAAAGAGGGAGGGAGAGGACAGACACCCAAGGTTGTCCTTAGGCCTCATACACACACATGAAAACAAGAAAAGCAGTGAATTGGTATTTTGGCCTTGTAAATGGAAGGTTTATTTGAGGTATTGTGGTATTTGTGTTTTAGCTCTCTGGTTCCAAATGCAGCCACTTTGCCAGAGAGCAGCCAGAGTGGGTCATGATCACCCTCTTGTGACAGTTAGGACTTTAGTTCCAGGAGTTGGGTAATTTCAGATCTGGTCTTGCGGTTGTACTTTATATTCACTTGGTTACTGCTGTCCTCTTGCAATGGGGTGACATGGCAGGACCCTTTCATTGGGAGGGATCCATAGTCCCAAAGACCCGGGTTAAGAGCTGACCTTTTTCTTTTGTTAGAAAGTGGGACTCCAAATGGAAGCTTCAGGTTCATATTCCCTGACTCCGGTTAGGAAGAAAGTGGAGATACGATGTCCCTCTGAGCTAGAGTTGGGGTGATTTCCTCTTTCCACAGGGGTCTCCTTGCCAAGCCTGGAGAAGGTGAGATAGGAATGGGCAGCTTTGGGTTTCTGTTGCATGAAACTTTTTGCCTGTGGAGACATGAAACATGTCTCTTCATACAAGATAGGACACAGCAACACACCAAAGCAGGATTATGACCAAACCAGCTTTGGTGAGCCAGTGAGTTTATTGGGATTACTTAGAGAGCAGGGTGAGGGGGTGCTTACAGGAGCTTGGGTGACTCACATGCAGCTGCATCCCCGGAAAAGCTCCCTCCAGCATAGGTGACAACTGGCTGGTGGGGGAGTTTCCCCAAGCAGCTCTTTACCCTTTATATAACCTTAGGCAAGACTCTTGTAGCCTTTGAAGTTTCAGCTCTCCCAGACTTGCTGACCTCCTGAGAAGTCTTCCTCCCTCCAGGAGGGACTATTTCATTTCAGAGGAATTTGCTATCTAACAGTTTCCATCACCTGATCTTAAATATGCACTTGTAGTATAAGTAACATCTTTGGTGCCTTGGAATCAAGGAATTTTCATTACAAATACTACTCTTATTATTCAAACATTCTCTCATCATACAAATCCATCTTAGAACCATGGAGCTAAAACAAGAAGCCGTGTTCAGAGGGTTATTGAAGAAAATCCATCAGTACCTGTGAAGTTCTCGAGATGGTGACTGGGTTCTTAGGCAAACATAATATAATCAAAATGGTTAAATTGAAACACCATTTCTGAAGAATAAGGCCAGGTTGTGATAGCAAGTGTGACATTTTATATGATTCATATCCTTACGTGTATGGTGGGTGGAGTGATTTTCAGCCAGTAAGAACATCCATTCTGTTTTCCAGCTTCTCCAGTGGGCAACGGTTACATCAAACCTCCGGTCCCGGCCACTTCAGGCACACATAGGGAGAAGGGGCCACCAGCCATGTTACCTATCAACGTGGACCCAGACAGCAAACCCGGAGAGTATGTCCTCAAGAGTTTATTTGTCAACTTCACCACTCAGGCTGAGCGCAAGATTCGCATGATCATGGCAGAACCTCTGGTGAGTACGTGCCATGAAAACTGTTCCTTTGTAAGCTCGTGTGAGTCCTGAATATGGCTGGCACTCCATATCTGGGTTCTACATCCATGGATCCAACCAACCTTGGATGGAAAACACACCAACTCAAAAGTCACAGCTCTCTCCTCAAAGGGGACAAGAGGTAGTTTATTCTGGAGCCAAATATGAGGGGCCATGGCCCAGGAGCACAGATTTAGGTTACCCCAATTCCACGTTCCAACGTGTTAACAATTCCATGCAGGTTTTATAGTTACACAAGAGAAGAAAGTCATAAATCAAGGAGCTTTGCAAATATACTGGCTGACCATCAGATAGCTGGGTTACAGCAAAGCTAGGAAGCCTCCATCAGAGGCTAAAGATGCCATCTGATGATGTGCTCAGCCCTTGAGGTGGTGGAAGCCTGGGGTCTGTTTGCACATTCCAAAAAGGTCACACCTGATACTCACCAGGATGTTAGGTCTGCTAACAAATGGCTGTTAGGGGCTAAAGGTAGCCCAAGGTAAGCTTGCGACATTCCACCCTCTGTAATCCCGGGCACTCCATCAGCCTTGCTGGAAGTAGGGGCAGCAGATGCAGCGCTGTTCTGGGAACTTTAGGGAAAACATAATTGCACCTTATTAAGCATTGTCATTGTTTTCTAGACAACATGAGAACTGTTAGCATTTACACTGCATTACAGGACTTAAAGCATCCATGAGACTCTACACAGACCCTATGCAAACACTATGCCTTAAGAAACCTCAGCATCTGCAGAATTCTATCCAAAGCAAGTCTTGGAATGAATCCCCCGCAGATATGGAGAGATGACTGTAATTTAGATTTAATCACACATAGAGAAGACAGATGTGGGCTGGAGAGACGCCTCAGCAGTTAAGACACCTAACAAACCAGATGCACAAGGTGGCACATGCATCTGGAGTTTGCTTGCAGTGGCTGGAGGCACTGGTGCACCCATTCTCTTCTGTGTCTCTCTTCTACCTCTCTCTCTCTCTGCAAGCAAGAGAGAGAGAGAGAGAGATACTATCGCCACAATTTCTAAGATGTTTTTCTCTTACCATTGTGGGTGGGGTATTTTGTTGTTGTTTTAAAAAGAGTAGTTATTTTAGTTTAAGGGGGAAATTTTCAAATGTCAGACACAGTTCAGTAGCCTGTTTCACTAATGTGTGATTTAACAAGGCTGGGGAGATGGCTCTGTGGTTAAAGGCGCTGACTTGCAAAGCCTGTCAATCTAGCTTGGATTCCCCAGTACCCACATAAAGCCAGATGCGCACATGCGCCTGGAGTTTGTTTGCAGTGGCAAGATGTCCTGGCAACCCATATCCTCATTCTCTCTTCTCTCTCTCTCTCTCTCTCTCTCTCTCTCTCTCTCTCTCTCTTTCATAAGTAAATGAAAATATTTTAAAGGAAAACCCCTAATAAAACAAGAAGTATTAATCCTCATAGAAGAATTATGTTTAGACTCTGTTGTATATATGATTTAAGCCGAATATTTAATACTATTTTTAAAGTTAATTTTTTAAAAATCATTGCTCCATTGGCTGTCTGGATTGCCAGAATTAGATCACTGGGTTCTTGGTATCATATTGTTAGGGGAAGTGTTTTGATTATCGTTCAGAACCCGTGCTTCAACTTCTAAATGCTGGATGACCGAATTCTTCACCCACTTGCCTTTAGGTCTCTTAGAGACACGATGCCCTTGGACTTCAGTGTCTCTGGGCAGATACTTCAGCTGGAAATGAGGACATAGGTCAGCCTTTTGCTAATTGCTTTAACGGGGCTATGGAGAGTACTGACTCTCAAAAGGACAGTCAGGAAGGAAGGAAGAGAGTGCAGTTGGTAGATTCAGATTACTTGCTTTCTGACCTTGCTGGGTCCACACACAAGGAAAGACAAGGGAAGGAATTCAGGGTAAAGTACATTTGTGCCTCCCAAGAGGATACTGGAACAACAAGGTACTCAGTCTGCTTTGGAAAACGGAGAGGGCAAAGCTACCAAACCCACATTACATTACAGATCTCTGAAAATAGATCAGTTGATCACAGCACCTATTAAAAATGAGTCACTGTCAACAAAAAGGTAATTTTAAAAAGAAAATGAAATCACAACATGTTGGGGAATGAGAATTCAAGAACATTTGCTATATGTCTACCTGAAACTTTATACTTGACGTTTTGATGAGATCAATGAATGTTATCTTTATCTATTCTACTCATAAAATTCTAGTCAGTCATTTAAATTTTTACAATGATGGAAAATGTCTGTTGCTCTTAATAATTAAAGTCAAATGTTTACCCTTAGTATGGCACCTATTTCTTCTGCTTATATTTATTTTTATGTTCCTAATCCTTTTACTAGTAAAAATACTAGTAGTTGATATTTATGGAATTCTTACTATGTATGTATTAATATTATAACACTACAATGACCTTAGATAACGAAAGTTAGCACAGAGAGGAGGAAGTGATTGGTCAAGATCACACAGGGATGATTTGGACCCAGGAGGGTGACATCAGAGCCCACCTCTGAACTACAGTAACTGGAGCCCGTGGCTGGTCAACTGAGTGTAGATACCTTCACTCCCCTTCTATACCTACAGAGCATCCTGCAATTGAAGCAGATAAGCCAATCACACAGTTTCCTGTCGCTTACAGCAGTGTGAATCTTTGAAGCCTGTGCCTAGGAGGCAGCTAGGATGATCTCCCTCTTCCCTTGGGGAGGGTACGGGTTGTAGTCAGCTCCATGTTGCTGGGGTGAACATGCAACCTGAAGAGTTTATGGGAGGAACGGGTTTATTTCAACTTTACAGATACAGAGGAAGTTCCATTGAAGGTGGAAGAAGATTTCATAGATTCAAGCAGAGAGACATCAGCAAACACCAAAACAGCAAGCACACACAACCAGAGTTCAAACTGCTCTGTCCACATCTTTGGGCTGGAATTAGATCCACCCCCAATGACATGGCTCCCTGTAGCAGGAATTTGCCTGCTAGTGGCTGACATTTCGAAATTAATTTTTAAAAATATTTTTATTTATTTGCAAGCAGAGAGAGAGATAAAGAGATGAGAGAGATAAAGAGATGAGGGAAAAAGAGAGAGAGAATGGGCGTGCCAGGGCCTCCAACTGCTGCAAAAAAAAACCCTCCAGATGCATGTGCCACTGTGCATCTGGCTTTACGTGGGTACTGGGGGGTTGAACCTGGGTCAGTAGGCTTTGCAGGCAAGCGCCTTAACTGCTGAGCTATTTCTCCAGTCCACAAACTCAGTTTTAGTAAAACATCTGAGTCTATAGGGTCATACATTTGGATTATCCCATTCAAACCAGCACAGCAGGAAGTTGTTTTAGAGTCCAGGGTACTCAGGAGATTTTAGAGAGCAGAGCGGTAGACATAATGAAGACTCATTTCGCTCACTCTTCAACACAAGAGAAGTACAAAGAGTGAACAGTTAAGACTCCCTGGACAGTGTATCCTGGAGAATATTCCCAAGCAATTGGAGAATTAGACAAAAGCTGGAAGATCTAATTCCTTGTGGATTATCTGTGTCTCTAAAATTATAGCTCAGGCCGGGCGTGGTGGTGCACGCCTTTAATCCCAGCACTCGGGAGGCAGAGGTAGGAGGATCACCATGAGTTCAAGGCCACCCTGAGACTACATAGTGAATTCCAGGTCAGCCTGGGCTAGAGTGAGACCCTACCTCAAAAAACCAAAATAAGTAAATAAATAAATAAATAAATAAATAAATAAAATTATAGCGCAAATGCTGTTATTTAAGACTTTATGAAGTATGGTAGTTTGAGTTTAACTTTTTTCATATTTTTCTCAGTGTAGAATTTGATTCTATGGTTCTTTTTAGAGTGGCCAGTGGTTCTATGGAGCTTATGTATGTGCATAGTATTATTCTAATTAGAGAGAGACATTCCTGCTTATGGCACAACTTAAATATCTCCAAACAGTAAAAAAATTGAAATAAAACCCAGTAAGTTATTTTCATCTAAACCTCTTGATTGGTCTAATATGAAGGATACTGCTAAGTGCAAATGACCAAATACTGAAGAAATATATTTATTCAGTTTTTGGTAATGCTTTTTATTAAATGAAGCTATTTCTTTGGCAAAAATATAAACAAACATGCCATATTCATTTCTTATCAGCAGAAAGATCTTGGTAATTTTTTGTCCAGATATTTGCTTACAATTCATAGGAATGTAATTACGAATGCATTGTATGTCTTGTTAACAGATTCGAAAAGTATGTGACATTGTGTCCTGCCACCAAAGAAGTAGGCATTTTTGTTGTTTTATTTTGTTTTTGATTTTTGTTTTGGCTTTTGTGGCATTGGGGACTCAACCCAGGACCTTGGACATATTGACAAGCATTCTACCACTCAGTTATATCTCTACCCCAAGAAGTGTTAATCTTTGATATTTACAGAATTCATTTAAAAGGAATTCTAATAAATATTTCCCTCTATATGGCTTGCCAATTTAGAAAGACGTTGAATCCTTTGAAAAGTCTTGAATTTATGTGTCCACAAGGTTGTGCTTTCTCACCCTTAAGGTACCTAAATTGTGAGGTGACAAAGGTAATTTTTCAAAAATTTTAAAGTATGTATTTAGTATTTCGGTGGTTATTCAAGGATCTGTACTTTTTCAGTTTTATCCTTAAATATTGGACTCTCAGAATTACATACTCACCAGACATAGGTCCAGGCTACTCACCACTTCATCCACTTAATAGCTACTATTGGGGAACTGAGAGCTGGTGGGAAGGAACCCCGTTTACTTAAGAACCAGCATTTTGATCGTCCTCAAAGCTTCACTTTGGGGAACTCAGGAGTCCTGGAAGCTTTTGTCAGTGGGGAGGAAAGAGCTGGGAGCAATGCAAGAAGGCTGCATGCTGAGCAGGGCATGACTCTTTGCATGCTTCTGTGGTTGCATGTTCCTCTCTGCAGGCTAAACCTCACAGAAATGTGCATACTGTGTGTTCCACATCTGAAAGCTGCTAGCTGTGTTGGTTCTATAACTAAAACTGGATTCTTGTTAATATCCTTTTCTTGTTTTGTCTTGTTTTTCTGAGCGGCTGACCTCAAACTCACTGAGTCACACAACTGGCCTTGAACTCCCGATCTCCCCGCATCTTCCTCCTCCCCTTCAGTGCTGGGATTGCAGTTGTGGGTCACCTATACCCAGCTGCAGTTGATACCATCATCAGGTAGCTGTAGCTTCTCTTTCACATTGACATCACTAGATGAAAGAGAATGAGTTAACCCCATATGGAAAGGCTTACAGAGGGAAAACCTCACTGCAAAAGGGGGGAAGAGGGAGAAGATAAGCTCAGCAGTTAAACGCACTTGCTTGCAAAGCCTGATGGCTGTGATTTGATTCCCCAGTACCCACAAAAAGCCAGATGCACAAAGTGACTCATGAGTCTGGAGTTTCTTTATAGTGGCAGTAGGCCCTGGAGTGCTCATATTCTCTGTCTCTCTCTGTCTCTCTGTCTCTCTGTCTCTCTCTCTCTGTCTACCTCTTTCCCACTGTCTCTCTCTGTCTCAAATAAATAAATAATATTGAAAGAATAACAGCCTCATCGTCTATACAATAGATTATAAACCACATTTCATTAAAATATAAAGTTTTATATATGACTTTTCAGTATCCACATACCTATCTTTAATGGAGGAAAAAAGAGCGCATTATTATAAGCTTTAATAAAACTTTAAAAAAATTAAAAAAATTAATAAGTTTTATGAAACTTTTACTTATGTGTGTATATATTGGACCACAGTATAAAATCTATTTTATGGTAGTAGAATTTTTGTTGTTGTTTTTGTTGACAAAGTATTGTGTTATTGCAGAAATTATTGGGAGGCAATACCTGTGAGTCTAAGTCTTATATATCTTGTTCATTCTCTTCTTTCTCTGTGCTCCCAAGTTTAAGGGGGTGCTTTACATATAGTAGATAGTAAATGTTTTTGTGGGTTTTAAAAAATATTTTATTTATTCATTTTTCAAGCAGAGAGAGAAAGAGACAGAGAGAGCGCACCAGGGCCACCATCTTGTGGGTCTGGCTTATGTGGGTACTGGGGAATTGAACCGGGGGCCTTAGGCACTGGTGGCAATTGCCTTAACCACTGAGCCATCTCTCCAGCCCAGTAAATGTTTTTTGAATGATGATGTTAAAAAAAATAAAACAAGTAAATAACCCATTAACAGAGTAGCTCAAAAAGAATGTCTTTATAGGAACTCATGTTTACTGGGTCCTCTCTACTCCTAAGGGATCTTTCTCTGTCCTTATCCTTAGCTGTTGGGTGCTCTGTAATGTACTGAGTACAAAAGACATTGATCATAGCCTCTTACTTTGGGGCATGTGAGGACACCTCATTATTCATGAATATGCTCACCTGCCCCCACCCCCACCCCACTGGCAGATGGTGAGTCAGGGTGACTCTTGGCAGCAGGATTCAGTCTTAGAGTCTAAGGCTCTGTTTATACAGCGTCCATCACTGTAGTCACGGGCCGTTATCGCAGTAAATTCATGCTAAGAGGCTAGGTACAGAAGCTGTTCAAGTAAGTCAAGCAACTTTCCATCATTTCTAGAATTTTCCACTTTTCCCCAGGCTGACTCTGTTGTCCACCCTCCTTCCAATCACTTGGCTGAAACCAGATATTTTAAAACATCTTAAATTGAGAAGTTTTTTTTAAAAAGTGTTTTATTTATTTAGTTGCAAGCAGAGAAATACAGACAAACAAATAGAGAGATGAGATTAGGGGAGAGAGAGAGAGAGAAAAGAGAGAGAGAGAGAGAGAGAGAGAGACTACATGAGCAGGAGGCCAGGGCCTCTAGCTGCTGCAAACGAAGTCCAGACGCAAGAGGCACCTGTGCATCTGCCTCACGTGGGTACTGGAGAAACGAACCAGGGTGGTTAGGCTCTGGAGACAAGAGCCTTAACCACTGAGCAATCTCTCCAGCCCCTTTAATTGAGAATTTTAACACATGAACACGTTGTAATTCACTCATTTTTCCTTCCTATTACCGCCTTTTGTCCCGCTACCTCATCTACCTCACCGAGCCCCCCTCCTTCTATTCTATTCCTTCTCCTTCTATGTCAAAATGTTGATGGACTGAGGATCGTGCAGCTCTTGTGGGGGTAACCACAGCCCCTGCGAGGTCATGAATGCGCTGGTCAGCTCATTTCTGGAAGACTCTGTCCCGTTGCTCTTTTCTGTGACGCTTCTGTTCTTTGCACCCTGTCTTCCACAATGTCCCCAAGCCTTGGAGGGCATGACAGAGATGTCTCTCTCAAGCAGTGAGTCCTGAAGGCTACAAAATAAAGGAGCCAGGCAAGATGTGCTCGCCGGGGCACTGTGGCACATAAGCCATGGGGTAAAGAACTGCCCTCGGACTGGACTTAGGGACAGCTCCAAGGGAGAGAAGTGGTGTCTGGTACTGAAAAGAGAAACTAGATTTTTCCATCACGTTGCTTGCTAGTTAGTAACCTTACCTCTGGCACAGTCACCTAAATGGGAGCCATCACTGCTTTCTGCAAGCTAAGAGTGGTCACGTGGCCAGTTGTAGCTCTAATATCTAAAGCAAATGAAATAAAAGTAGGAATGCTTGCATCTCTGGGCTGGAGAGATGGCTCGGTGGGCAAAGTGTTTGCTCATAAGGGCCTGAGTTCAGATCCAGCGCCCATGTAAACTTCCCAACATGGTGGTGCACACTCAGAGACAGCCAATCTCAGGGGCTTCCTGACTAGTTAGCTAGAGCTCAAAGTCTGTGAGCTCTGGGGTTAGTCACAGTCTTAGCTCGGTAAATCACATGGAAAGTGATCGAGGTAGACAGCTGGGGTTCACCTCTGGCCTTGTCAGGCATGCGCACATATGAACAGACATGCACACATGCATTCACAACACACATGTTTTTAAAAAGACATGGCTTATTCAAGCCACTGTCATTTAGTCCTCTGTCCCCGTGGGGACCTACAGGGGAAGCTATTCTCAGGGATTGCTCAGTGTATGAGTGTAAAATATCAACAGGAAGAAGAAATTTACTCACCTGACAAAGGATTAGAAAGTGCTGGGGAAAGACAGAGCCTGGGGTTTCCGAGGGGAGCGCACCCAGTTTTCACTTGGTTCCCAGCAGAGACTGAGCTGGAGTGACAGACAGACCGCAGCGCCCATGCGCCTCAGACTTCCCAAAACCTACAGGTGCTTTCAAGATGAAAGCTGTGTGGAAAAGCTTTTTTTTTTTTTTTTTTTGGGGGGGGGGGGGGGTAACCCTTGCTTACAAAACACTCACCAGGTGAATTGTAGGAAGGGTCTTTCAGATACTGGCCTTGCCCAAGTCAGGAGACAGGTGCGGGCTGGCAGCAATGGTGGTAACTCATCAAGATGGTCATCATGTCCCTGAAATGAAGGCTTAAATACAACACAGCATGATCAGCTACTTCCTCACATGAAAGCAAGTATGACGGGAATTTCGACTCTCAAGACTGAACACCAAGTAGAAGTAACACAAAGGACTTTCTTGCAGTAGGAAATCCTGAAAGAATTCAGGAGGTCACAGCCGATTGCCACACCCAGCACGAAAGTGCCTTGAAGTACATGGCGCCTTCAGACCAAACACCCAGCAGCAGTCATGACACTGACAGGCCCAGTTAGCTGGTGACAGCCTTTCTGCCCATGAATGTTCTGGGTTCAGGAGGGAAGATCTTTGACGCCCCTCTGTCCCCAGCCTTAATCTCCGGCTTCACTCCCTCCCGTGCTGATGGTAGAGTGGACATGAGGACAGCTGTCCAGTCACCTGACACTCAGTTGGACACTTCTGGAATAGTCCTCAGTGGTTCTAATTCTGATGAGTGTGGTGACCATGAGTGTGGCCTTGGGCAAGTCCCCCAGCTTTCTCTTGTGACTTTAAAATGATCTGATAAGAACAGATGGAGACTACTTTTCTTTTCATACTTATCATAGGCCTTTGGGTGTTTTGTTGTTGGTTTTTGTTTGTTTTAGTGGAGATATAGTTTAATGATAGAATACTGATGGGATATGTATGAGGCCCTTAGTTCAACCCCAAGTACGGGGGGGGGGGGGGAAGGGAGGGAGAAAAGGGAGGGAGAGAAGGAAGGAGAGAGGGAAGGAGAAGGGATGTAAAATGAGCTTTTAAAAGAATCTCTTGATGGATTTAGGGCCAGAGATTGAACATTTAGCCATATTCTCGAATTTCACCCCTTAGATGCCTATCTCATCTGCAGACTTGAAGATATCATTAAAATCACAACCTTTTTCTGGAACCCTCTTTTATATTCCAGGAGTTTGTGGATTGCAAAGCCTGTCTGCATGAACAGACAGAATCACTACAGCCTCTGATTAAGTTTGAATCTTCGCAGGGCAGGTCATCGTGAAATCAGCTGTAGTTATTCGGTTCATAGCGTTAGAGCCTGACTGCCTGACTAAGCTAACCATGGTAGTTCCTTATGGCCAAGGTTTGTGAGTGGCTTTTCCACACCACTGTCCATATCAGCCTTTCTTTTCTAAAAAAAAAAATTTATTTATTTGCAAGCAGAGAGAAATGGAAGAGAAGAGAGAGAGAGAGAGAGAGAGAGAGAGAGAGAGAGAGAGAGAGAGAGAACATGAGCACACCAGGGTTTCTAGCACTGCAAACAAACTCCAGATGCACGTGCCCCTTTGTGCCTCTGGCTTTATGTGGGCACTGGGGAATTGAACTCAGATTGCTAGGCTTTGCAGTCAGACACCTTAACTGCTGAGCCATCTCTCCAGCCCAATACCAGCCTTTTTATGCTAAGCAAATGTTAGGTTAACTAAAATCACATAAGCAGAAATGCAGCCTTTATGTCTCTGCCCATCGGCTCCAAGTCAACTTCCCCAAAGGACAGTCAGTTCATTCTTTATGGCCAATCCCTTCTCCAAGCAGAGGCTACAGTTGCTTCAACAATCTTAGTAGAAGTATAAAGAGAAGTAATAGAAAAGCTACCAGCTAGAAATGAGACTGAGAACCCACTGGCCCGATGGGAATATTTATATCACACTTAGCCAGGCATTGCTTATTTTCCAGTGATAACTAAATAAATAACTTTTAAAATAGCTATGTCTTAATGAGGAAGCTTAGCCTGCCACCTCCCTTATTTAATCTATAAAGACATTCACCAGAAATCCAAAAACTCCCCCTAACCCAGAACAAACCATCGATCATGACTAAAACCAGAGATAATATTTAAAAGGTTCTATTTAGCTGCAGACTGAGGTGGTCTTGCAAATGAGCTCACAAACCCTATTTTTCTGTATATAGCTGAACACAAAGTTTGTTTTCTTTATTATGAATATGCTTAGAATCATGTCGATGAAAAACATTTCTTTTGTGGCTTCTGAATGGGATTTTTTTCAACTGTGAAATGAAATTTTATGCACCACCAATTGAACCTTGTCACAAATAAACCATGTGAAAAGTGTCCTAAAGTAGGAAAACAAGTCAAAGGGCTTTTTATTTCAATTTAATAGTGTTCAGTTACCCCACAAAGGAATCTACAATTTTTATGTCCAGTGACCTCTTGAGATTATCAAAGTTTTCTCTTTTTGAGCATATAAAACTGGATGGAGGGCTGAGAAGATAGATCAGAGGTTAAAGGAGCTTCTTGCAAAGCCTGATGACCTGAATTGAATTCCCCAGTACTCACGTAAAGCCCGATGCTCAAAGTGACACGTGTGTCTAGAGCTTGCAGAAACAGGAGACTCTGACATGCCCATTCTTTCTTTCTGTCTCTCACTCTCTCAAATGAATAGATAAATTTTGTTTTAAAAACTGGGTGGACATTATTCCAGAAGTAATTTTCAACCTAGTTCTTTTTTTTATTATATGTCTCTGTTTACAATTTACAGAGAGATGTCATTTTATTACTTTAAATTCATTGTATATAGTTTTGGTCTTCATTACAATATTTTATCCATGTGTATATACTTTGATCAAAATCACCCCATTGCCCTCTCTTGGCTCTTTTCCCCTTTCCTCTTGGTTCCTTTCCTCCTCAGTAGCCCCACTCTTCTACTTTAAGGTCACTTTATATGTGTGTCCACATATACATGAGAAAGTGGGTGATAGCTGTCCTGTAAGTCGGCTTCATTTCATTTAACATGATGATCACCAGTTCCATCTGTTTTCCTGCACACGACATCATTTCATTCTTCTTGGTAGTTGAATAAAACTCCATTATGTATATAGTGCATTTTCTTGGCCTTTGCTCATGATGTACATGTAGGCTGTTCCATATCTTGGATATTGTGAGTAATACCACGAAACATGGATGTACAGGTTGTATGTTGATTTAAATTCCTTGGCATATCTTCCCAGTGTATCTGGACCACGTGATCATTCTGGTTTCAGTTTGGAAGATCTTTGATACTTCGTCCCATGGTGGCTACGCTAATTTCCATTCTCATGAACAGTGTAGATGGGTTCCTTTCTCAACAGTTGTTCTCACCACAGAAGTTGTTTCTCTTGATGAAAGCCTGGAATCCCATTGTCGTCTTTACTTGTATTGCCCTGATGGCTAAAGATGTGTAAATGTGTTTAATGTATATTTCTTGGCTGTTTGTACTTCTTATGACAACTGACAGAGACATCATTTTAACACAAAGAAGGGATCATATGAAAGCAGTCATCATAATGTGGAGTGTCAGAAAAATGCCAAAGAATTTATTCAGTTAAAATGTCATAGGGGCTGGGGGTGTCATACAGGGGTAGAACATTTACCTGGTATGCATGAGGCCCTGGATTCACTCCTTAGACCCAAAATAAATAAGTAAACAAATAAATGCATAGCGATGTTTTGAAGGCTGTTTTCTTGATAATCATGTGTCTATTTTTCCACACAACATTTTACATTTTTTAAAAGTTATCAGTATAATTTGTAATAGCAGGGATGTTTATTATTTCATTGTAACAATTTTAACTGGCATATATCTGATGTCTACAGGTCTTGTTAGCAATTATACGACATATTTTATTGAGCTTTTGTGTGTTTGTGTGTGTACATGTATTTGCATGTGTATGTGGACATGTGTCTATGTGGAGGCCAGAGATTGAAGTTACTGTTCCCCACCTTATTTATTGAGACAAAGTCTTGCACTTGAACCCAACACTCACTGATCCAGCTACACTAGCTAGCTACCTTGCCCAGGGATCCACCTGTCTCCACTCTGTAATTACCAGCGAACTACCAAACCCACCTAGCATTTACCTGGGTGCTGACGATCTGAACTCGGACCCTCACACTTGTGTGGCAAATGTCTTACTGAGTGAGCTATCTCTTCTACCCAGATATTTTTTTTACTGTCATTTTATATATGTATTCTGCCTTTAGGGATTTCTTAACATACAGCATTCCATGTGATGATCATTCTTTGTGCCTTTGAGAACATCTCATTAATTCATAAATCCTAATCACATAGGGAGATGGGGTTGGAATGTTCTAGGAGGTTTTCTCAAGGTGGTTCAGCCTTATAGAATATAAATATGTAGGAGGAATATCCTTAGGAAGGCCACAGAGAGAAATAACAAGAAGACCAAAGGGACAGGTCACCAGAAGTGGAGTGATGAGGAAATGTTTCTGCAGCTGAAGGTCCAGGGAGGAAAGTACTGTGAAATGGCTCTTTGGAAAATTCTGGGCATCCCTGGGGATGCTATTTTTAGTGGTGAGAGAAAAGCCAGATTGCAACGGTTGAAGCAAGAACAGAGGGTGACAGCTATGCAGGCCGTTCATCGGAGAACTGAAGAGAGGCTGAGGAGGGGTGTGGTAAGAAAGGCCCCAAGAGGACCAGGGTTTGAGCATGATGCCAGCAGAGAGAAGGGCAGGACAGGGGCCCACTGAAGACAGGGTTGTGCAAGGCTGCCTGGGAAGCAAGGATCCAAGGACACGGGAAATTCCAGCCAGATGGGCTGAAAGTCCAGCTATTGAACATCGCGTGCCCAGCTTGAGGAATACGTTGGCACCCATAAAATAGAAAGCACTGACAAAATAGATTATAACCCAGAAACAAATGATTGAAAGTTGTGTCTCTTTCTTGGTTGCTGTTGTGGACAGAAAAGAAAGAAAAAGAAGAATGTCTGTGAGAGCCTTTTTTTTTTTCAGTTAAAATGAAGACTAGGGGGCTAGAGAGTTGGCTCCATGGTTAAAGGCGCTTGCTTGCAAAGCCTGAAAGCCTGGGCTCAATTCTTAAGTACCCATGGAAAGCCAGATACACAAAATGGTGCATGCCTCTGGAGTTCATTGCAGTGGCAAGAGGCCCTGATGTGCCCATATACTCTCTCTTTCTGTCTACCTGTCTCTCTCCCAAATAAATAAAAGTATTTTTTAAAATGAAGACTAACTTTGTAACTGAGTGTAGTTGATGTTTCCCCTCTACTGTCCAAATGAAGGATTTGTTCTCAGGGTTGTTAAATTTGGCAGAGAAGTGGGTTCCACTGAGTGAGAAGAGTCCCCGCAAATGGGACAGTTTATCTCAAGATCCTTTTTAAAAAAAAGTGCCAGGCTGGGGAGATGGCTCAGTGTTTAAAGGCACTCGCTTGCAAAGCATTCCACCCCAGCTCCCATGTAAGGTCAGGTGTTAAGTGGCGTGTGCATCTGTGATCCCCACGCACCTGGTGTAATGGGATGCCAAGCCACAGAGCCCGCGGCTTGCAGGCCAGGCAGTCTGACATCCCTTCACAGCCTGGAAGTTTCTCTGCAGTGGCAAGAGATGGGACCTCGTCTCAAAAAAGGGGGAGCACAGACCCCTCTAAGTTGTCCTCTGACCTCCACACGTGTACCATGACATGCATATCTTGGCTCTTTCCTCCACTGCCATCGGAACGGAGGAGGGAAAATGGAGAGAGAGAAGAGGGAACCGGGAGCCGGCGAGCTGTCCGCGGTCCGCTGTCTCAGGGCTGGGGCCCACAGGGGCGGGGAGGCGCAGGGGGATCCCGCGGGACACAGAGGCGAGCAGATGCGTATTGTTAATCCACGTGGTTCTTTATTCCATTCCGGGGACCTACACTATCTAGGGAAAAAGGGGGTCTGGGGCATGGGAAATGGGAAGGGAAAAGGTGATTGGTTGATGGGGGTGGGGAGTTGGCAGCCTGCACAGGGATAGGTGGGTGGGACAGGTGGGTGGGGACAACCTGAGAACACCTCATTGGGGGTCCTGAGTGGCGGGAAATACGTGCTGCTAGCCACGGTGGGGATGGATACAAGGAAGTTTTGCTCAATGCCAGTCCTGCTGAGATGGGGGACGCTGGTTTCGGTGGCCAGCCCGTGGGGGTGGGAGCTAGGGTGGGTGGAGCTGGGAAACGCCTACCGAGTTATGGGGGGGGGGTCACCGAACACACCGTTGTTAACCCTTAGCTCTCCGTGCCCTCAGTAGCGGAGCCAATAGTTAATGTCCAACACATATCCATACCTAACCCCTCCCAGATGCACAAAAATAAATATTTCCTTTAATTTAAAAGTAAGTCCCAAAGTGGTCTAATGGCTTTGACCTTCCTCCGTGTTCTGTAGCATAGCTTCCACACAGCATCTAACCTGCTATGAACTTGAACCTGAGATGGTCTCCATCGCTCTCTCAATCTGGAGTTATTTTCCCTCGTATTTTGGGTATAAATAATCAGTATCTGTTGTTTTTCTTACAGAAACTCATCTTACTAACTAAAGGAAATGTAAAGGGAATAAGCTATGTCGGCTTCTACAGGTCTCCAAGGGTTTTTTTTTTTTTTTTTAAATATTTTATTTATTCATTTTCCAGCAGAGAGAGAGAGAGAGAGAGAGAGAGAGAGAGAGAGAGAGAGAGAGAGAGAGAGAATGCACCAGGGCCACCACCTTGTGGGTCTGGCTTATGTGGGTCCTGGGGAACTGAACCCTGGGCCTTAGGCACTGGAGGCAAGTGCCTTAACCGCTGAGCCACCTCTCCAGCCCTCCAAGGGTTTTAAGAGTGTCTCAGTTCTTGCTAGAACCTGATCAGGATGTATAGTGCAAGGCCCATTTTCAGTGTGGACAAACTAAGGCAGCCATCAAGAGGGTTCTTGGTGAAAAGCCAATGAGCCATGCAGCAGTCAATATAATATCTTGTCAGGACATTCATGCCTGGGGACCTGGCTGCCCCCACAACGTGGGGAGTTCTTTGGGACAAAAGATCACTGGTTCAGAGCCTTGTGTACCTTTGGCTCTCAGATGTGTTTGCAAAGCTGAGTCAAAGCTACCACAAAGAAGATCTAAAGAGAAAAATGTGACAGTCATGCAAATATTCAAGGCTCCACTTTTCTTTGGTTCAGACCAAAGTCGTGTGCCTGCTGCAGGGAGCTGATAACGTTGGATGAGCTGTTTCAGCTGCATTGTAGTGGATGGCCCCAGCCCTGAACTCCGAAGGACACTGCCACCATGGTGGTGAGGCATCCTCTGTGTCTGGTAAAGAAGGGAGATCCTAATCGGAAATGAGTTTTGAAATTCTTGGCTAACTCAGGCTGAACATTATAATAAAATCTTCTCTGTTGATAGTATGTGAAGCCTTTGGTTAATTATCTATAAACATGTTCTTATAATCAAAACCACTGTAGCTTTAAGACTTGCAAAATCTACTCAGTTTTGTTTTTGTTGTTATCTTGGTTTCTTTTTTATAGCCACCCACCATTACATTAAAAGATTTCTCTAAATTACCTAGTAAAGGGGGGGTGGAGAGATGGCTCAGAGGTTAAGGCACTTGCCTCCAGTGCCTAAGGCCCCGGGTTCAATTCCCCAGGACCCATATAAGCCAGACCCACAATGGTTGTGGTGGCCCTGGTCCCCTCCCCCCGCCCTCTCTGAAACTGAATAAATAAAATATTTTTTTTTAAAAAAGGCCAGGCGTGGTGGCGCACGCCTTTAATCCCAGCACTTGGAAGGCAGAGGTAGGAGGGTCGCCATGAGTTCAAGGCCACCCTGAGACTACATAGTGAATTCCAGGTCAGCCTGACTAGAGCGAGACCCTACCTCGAAAAACCAAAAAAAAAAAAAAAAAAATTACCTAGTAAAATTGAAGCCATTGTAAAAATGTTAGGCTTTTTAAAAAAGTCACTGTTTATAATGTTTCCTCCATATTTTCTAAAACTTTCTGGTTATAAGAAATTGAGCATCAAGAGTTAATGTTAGTGGGAATATGTATACTGCTCAGGCAAATATGCATAACCCGTTTCAGCTTCAGATGGTATATAAGAAAAATATTCCTGGAGAGGTAGCTGGTTAGAAAGATGGCCCAGTGGTTAAGTGCTTGCCTGCAAAGCCTAAGGACTCAGGTTTGATTCCCTAGTAAAGCCAGATCCTCCTACCTCAGCCTCCCCAGTGTTGGGATTAAAGGTGCGCACCACCACGCCCGACTATCATTCACCTTTTCAATCCTAGGAGGTAGGTTGGCATTTTCCCCCATGTTACCTTAAGGTAACTGGAGCTTAGGGTAAAAGTCGTACAGGTTATAGACGAGACTGAGAAGCCATTCCCAGATCTTTGAGATTCCACAGGGCATGCACTTAACTATTGTCCTAACTAAGAGATTCCAGAATAGTATCTTAAACAGGGTTGAGTGTATACCCAACAAACTGAATAATCCCATATGAACTTCATTGACATGGCTGGGTTGATCATGTATATTTTCATATCTCTGAAGACAGGATAACATATTTTTCTAACTTCCTGAACTCTGGCCTGTGTGAATCACACTTGGAATTTTAGGGTGCCACTGAAAACTCGGAAGTAGAAAGTGATTTATGACTCAGCTCATAAGCCCTGCTTTGGGGAGGTAGAGACAGGAGGATCTCTGGGGTTCACTGTCCAGCCAGTATAGCCTATGTGTCCAGCTCTAGGCCATTGACAGACCCTGGCTCAAAAAAAAGTGGATTTTGCTTGAGGAATAATACCCAGGTTGAGCACAAGTGCATGCACACACCCCACCCCATAGCAGCAGGACCCTCATTGGAGGGGTGATGGAAAGGGTTCCCAAGGTGAGGACGATGGAGTTGTCGCAGGCCCATGGATGTTCGCTTTGGGCTGGTATATATAGATGCATTCCCGGTTTTTTAATGTATTTAAAATGAATACCATTGTGGCTGTAGTACAAAGCCATTGAGAAGTATCAATATTAGCTCTGTCATAATGAGTGCCTTAAGACAAGAGATAAAATAGAATTACTATCTTGCCTATTTAGGGTGTGAGTGTGTGTTTCATGATTGAAACTTTCCAGCATGTATAGGGGTTAAAACTTGACCGTGGAGGTGACTGAAAAATATAAATATATCTAATGGCTCTGAATTGTCTACTTATTCATGACCCCTCAGTGATCACAGATACCCCCACTGAGGAGGACCCTCAGAGGAATGGCTTCACGGGAGAGGCACTTTAAAATGGTAGCCCATGGGAATACAACCAATTTTCAAAAGTTCCCAATAAAAATTATTTTAAATTTAAAAAATTAAAAATTATTTTAAATAATAGCGGTAAATCTTATATATGCTTTATTCTAATATGTATATTTTTTTAATTTTTAACTTAACACCCAAACATATACATACAAAATAGAGACCCTCATGTTTGAAGAAGCGATCTATCCCTGGCCTAGAGCTTTCGTCAGCTTGACAGACACATAGCCAGCATGAAGCTCTGCTCTGCTCTGACTTTTCAGTGTTGAGAGAAACAGAAGCAGCTCCTTGGCACAGGGGACATCTTCCGTGCACCTGTCAGAGCGAATCGTATTTATACACTCGGATGTGATGTTATATCATGGTATGCAGTGTGAAGGGGAGAATGTGCGGGGCTTTGCAAGCTTGTAGGGTGGGGGGTGGACCTGGTGTAGGAGAATGGTTCAGGAAGACTCCCTTGACAGAATGATGGCTGAGCGATCACAGTCTTCATAAACCATCTGCTCCAGGGATGTTTTTGGAAGCTGGTGCCACTTGTTTTTACGTCTTTAATTTTCATTTGTATATTTCTTTGTTTTAAAAGAACTTCAGAAAATGTCATTATAACCTTTACGTAGACAGGAAATGCTTTTCGGCTTCATTGGGGACTTCGTCTCCTTGTGCTATTATCAGCCAGATCCGTTGTTTCTTTAATGACTCTTTGTTCTCGCTGAGACTTTCATATCTGCTCTCCACTGTGTATCCTAGACAGTGCTTTGAAGAGCAAAGCTTATTGGTGTATAAGAACACAGTACTCTCTGTGGTTCAGATGTGTGCACATTCTCAGGTTGTGTATACCACAGTCAGAGAAGCGTTGTAAACTTCAGCAGTGGGCCAAAAATTCACCATCCCAGCACTGGACAGGCCGAGGTAGGATTACTGCAAGCTCAAGGCCAGCCAGGGTACTGATGGGGCTTGGATCTGCCTTAAGGTATATGATGTGGCTTCTCTCTAAGTAGAGAAGTGAGGAAGCCATGGGTCTGTGTGATCAGCTCAATGTAAAGGAGGTCTTTCTAGGTCTCTACACTGCTCAAACCAGTTGTTGCAAGGATAGAACTTTTCACATGATTTTTAGTCCTCAAACCTATAAACAAGGGTAAGAAATTTTATAATGCTATGGTGGCAGATCACCTAAGAAGAGTCATATCTGAAGACTTGTCACTACTGAGAGTACATAGGTGTCATGCAAATGAAATCACATGTCCCAGTTCACCAGTTACACCTCGTAAACATATGTGATAAACAGCTTGTCCCTGAATACTGGTCTAGGAAAAATACCTTCTTCTATTTCTGTATCTAAGGACTTGGAAGTGTGTCCTTTTTGATTCATTGTCAAATGTCAAGATAAAGAAAATCTTAAGGATAAATTCCTTGGTGTTTATTATGTGATTTTTCATTAAAAACATATAGCATTAGATTTTTCATAATTTATAAATAGAATTAAATATTTTTATACTATACATGATTATTTTTTGCCTTTAATCCCAGCACTGGGGAGGCAGAGGCAGGAGAATCACCCTGAGTTCGAGGTGAGCCTGAGACTACATAGTGAATTCCAGGTCAGCCTTGGCTAGAGCAGGGCTGTACATTGAAAAAAACCTAAAATTATATGAATATTTTATTTGGGCTTGGAGAGATCACTTAGCCTGCAAAGCCTAAGGACCTGGGTTTGATTCTCCAGTACTCATGGAAATCAGTATGGTACATGTGTCTGGAGTCTGTTTGCAGTGGCTAGAGGCCCTGGTGTGCCCATTCTCATTCTCTCTTTCACTCTCGTCTTACAAATAAATTTTTAAAAAATTATTTATTTGCAAGAAGAGAGAAGAGAGAGAGAGAGAGAGAGAGAGAGAGAGAGAATAGTGTTCTACCACTGAGCCACAGCCCTAGACCAAACTGATGTTTGTGGAGTGAATTAAATCAAACTACCTATCATTTCTACCCCTTCAGAAGTGTGTGTGTGTGTGTGTGTGTGTGTGTGTGTGTGTGTGTGAAGAACATTTCAAACCTACTTTCTTAGTCATTTTCAAGTATTTGGCATGATTTATTCTACTCAGGCTTCTATAACAAATTATATAAACTGAGTAATTCAGGAACAACAGAATTTTACTGCTGTCAGTTTTAGAGGCTTGAAAAAGCAAGACACCAAAGCATGGTGTCTGGTGAGAGCCTTCTTCCTACATGATAGCTTCTTATTTTAAAAATATATATTTATGAGAGAGAAAGAGAGAGGGAGACAGATAGAGAGAAAGAGAATGTGCTCACCAGGACCTCTAGCCACTACAAACTCCTTGTGCATCTGGCTACGGACTCGAACCCAGGTCCTTAGGTTTTGCAGGCAAGTGCCTTAACCTGTGAGCTATCTCTCCACCCCCACATGATGGCTTCTTACTTGGGCTTTACATGATGGGAGACACGTGAGCACCCTTGGCACCAATTCTTCCCATGACTAATCTGGTCTCATGGTGCAGCTCCCAGAGGCCTCAGCTCTTCTTAGCATCATCGTCTTAAGGGCTAAGTTACAGTACTGGACTTTTGAAGCACACTGCACTGTTGGTAACTATGGTTGGGTTGCTATGCAACAGAACTTGGTTCTTCCTTATTCTGGCTGTCTAACTAAACTACGTCCCCTTTGTCAGCTTTTTCCCTACTGCCCTTCCCCTGGCGCCATCATTCTCCTCTCTGCTCCTATGAGGTGAATGCTTTTAGCTCCCACATCTAAGTGAGAAGGCACAGTATTTATCTTTCTGTGACTGGCTTTATCGCTTAGCATCATGTCCCTTTTGGGTTCATCTCTGTTGTCCCAAATGATAGGACTTCCCTTTGTAAAGCTGAGTGGTATTCCATTCTGTAGGTGAGGCACTTTTCCTATAACCACTTACTCGGTGATTGACACTTGGGCTCATTTGTGGTCTTGGCACTAGTGAATGGTGCTTCAATCAATGAACTTGGCATGCAGAGACCCTTCAACATGCTCATTTCATGTCTGTAGGGTGTTCTCTCAGGAGAATTGCTGGGTCTTATGGCAGTTATGTGTGGGTGGGTTTTTATTCAATTCAAGCAGAGGGATAGAGAGAGAAAGAAGAGAGAGCACACCAGGGCCTTGTGGGTCTGGCTTATATGGGTCCTGGGGAATTGAACCCAGGGCCTTAGGCACTGGAGGCAAGTGCCTTAACCGCTGAGCCATCTCTCCAGCCCCCATAGTGTTTTTTCCCAATATCTATACTAAGTGACATTTCTGCTAACAGTTTGCTGGCTTTCCCTTTTCTCTGTGTCTACACCATGCTTATCTTTGATCTTTTTGACAAAATTCATTCTTACACACATGAGGTGTTACTTCATCTTGGGTTTTAATGTGTGGTTTCCTGAACATCAGAGAAATGTTCATGTTTTAGTCAAAGAGATGTGTATTACAACAAGTACCAAGAGCTTGGTGAAGTGGTACACCCTATAATGCCAACACTCAGAAGATTAGAGAGGGAAATGAAAAGTTCAAGACTAGCTCGGGCTACCTAGCAAGAGAGAATGAGAATGGGCACCAGGGCCTCCAGCCACTGCAAACAGACTCCAGACACATACCCCACTCTATGCATCTGGCTTTCCATGGGTACTGGGGAATCAAGCCCAGGTCCTTAGGCTCTGCAAGCTAAGTCATCTCTCCAGACCCAAATAAAAACATACGTATATTCTGTCTCACAAACCTACCACCAACGAAAAGATTTTTATCAAGAAATATGGCCAAAAAGATGAAATGCCCCATGTTAAGATCAGCCTAGCTATCTTAGGGAGATGTCTCAACTCATTTAAAACTGGTGCCTCCTCATTTTCTAAAAGGGAGAGATTTGTAACATTGATATTTATTTTATAATAGTTTTAAACCTCTAGTAATTATTTTTTGTATATTTTTCCTTATAGGAAAAGCCACTGACAAAATCTCTACAGCGTGGAGAAGACCCTCAATTTGATCAAGTATGTGGTGTGATTCTGATGTTAAATGTTTTCTGTTGATTTCAAAATGTACAAAGAGGGGACTGGGGATTTAAGTCAGTGGTAGAGTGCTTTGCCTACCATGTAGAAGAGAGAGAGAGGGACTGACAAGAGCCGACCATGGGCACTTCCTGCTGTATTGACGGACTTCCCCAAAGAAGGTATAGACATATGGTTTTTTAATAGCTGTTCACTTACAGTTGGGGTCATAGATGTTTGGTCAATGTCTTTTGATTTGGAGTAGAAAGAAGTAAACTCATTAAGAGTAGGTTCTGTTGAATCCTAGATCGTTGTATACTGAAATGAAGGAATTGAGAAAAGTTAGTAAAGGCAAATGCCTTTAAAAAGGTGAGATTTTTATGAATAAATGACTGTGAGAACCAGCTTCTTCACTAGAACTCATTCATGTTTTTATTCAATTGTTTCTCTGAATGCAAACTACTTGTTGGATTAAGTGTTATCACAAAGCTACGTTTTAGCCTTCCATGGATTTGCAATCCTGGGTTTGGGTTATAATTCAGTGGTAGAGTACTTTCCTATCATGTACAAGAACCCCAGCACCACAAAGATTAAAAAAAATTAATTGGGTAGTTAGTTAGCCTCACTAGGCTTCATGGTACACACCTGTAATCTGAGCACTTGGGAGGTTGAGGCAAGAGGATGTGAGTTGGAGGTCAACCTGTGCTACATAGAGAGCTCTCAGCCAGCCTGGGCTACCAAGTGAAGCCCTGTCTCAAAAGAAACCTAGAAAAAGGAATGTAACGGTAGCTTAGTGGTTGAGTACTTGCCTAGCATGTGCAAGGCAGGCCCTAGTCTAGTGTGAGAAAGAAATAAAAAGCCTGCAATCAGATAAACGATAACTCTAGGTGAGGAAGGAAGCTTCCATGAGGGGGCCCAAGTGTGGTGAGAGCTAGCCCTCCCCTGAGAAGACAGGGAGAGCTTCATGGAGCAGGCAAGTGGGGCCATGTAGACAGTGATGCCCAGCCCCTTCTGTGAGAGTCACACCAGGAATGAAAGTCAGTAAAGGCAGAAGAGATTCCAGCAGTGGTTTACAGATGCCTAATACCACTGATTTCTTCTAAATAGCTGAATTAACTGCCATGGGTTAGTAAGTAATATGAACGAGAAATTGTCCTGTACCAAAGCTCTTTCAGTTAGCAAACATTTATGAAGAGAGAGAGAGAGAGAATGTTGTATGTGTGTCTCTGTGTATATTTGTACATACACACGAAGCACCGGTGAACAAGATGTAAAAATGTTTTCCCTTAGAACCTGGTACCCAAGACTTGAATTTGCAGTCTAGAAACTTCTGATAAAGAAATGGTTCTAACTTATTAAGCATGAATGTATTCTTATGTATCTTACCTCATGGCCCAGAAAATGAATGTTTTCAGACATCAGATCCAGCTGCCTTGGGGGGTAGAGAGGATGGGTTTATCAAGCTCTTGAAACAAGAGAATCAATAAGTTTTTTTAACCTATATTGATGGTGAGGAAAACAAGAAATTTCAGAAGAAAGCAGAAGAGCATACTTTATGCAAAGGCCCTGAACAGAGAAATGACACGATAAATCATCTCTGGGGACTGACACGTGGATATTTAATTGTTGCCAAAGGCATGTATTGTCACATCTTCAAAAATGGGTCAAATTATGACTCATAGAGGTAGAAAATGAACATGCCAAAGATTTGATTCAACTCATTATTAATGTGGTACATTACAAGCAGTTCAAAAGAAAATGTTAACAGGAGACCTTTATAAACCAGGAACAGAGATCCAAGTGTACAGAGAAGATCCACTGTGTACTTCCCATAAAGGGAGGAGGGCAACCGAACCTTCCCTGGACAGTTTCTTCATACCTGTAGACAAGAATTCTTTGGCACTGACATCAGATATCTATCATTTAAACAAATTTAAAGTGGCTCAAGGGTGTTAGAAGGTCCCTGGACTCAGAAACACACAGCCCCTGGTGAGGCTTGTTTTACATTCCACCACAACCATTTTCCCTATAGACTGGGTGTGTTAGGAAAGAGCCTGACTAGGCTTCATCATATGTTTGTATTAACACGATGGAAATGACAATTTGGTGCCAACAGCAAGAGGCTATGTTCTTGACAGAGCTGTGGAGAGATTCTTGAAGGCTTAAGGTATTAGGGGAGCATGGTACTGAAAAAGAGTTGAGGCTCAAATAACCTGAAGTAAAACAGAGGCAGGGAGACTTATAGGAAAAATGGTTATTAACAAAATTAGGGAAGAATAATCAGTATTGGGTGAAAGAAGGAGAAGCAGAATTCATTTCAAACCAACTTTCAGGATGATTTCCACTCAACTTAACAAGCAAGTAGTATGTGGAACATGTTAGCATCTATGCAAAATGCTTGGACAAGTTGAAGACTGAGTTCCCATCTTCAAGGAATTCTCAGTCCCAGCAAGAAGACAACTGAATTCTGCAATGGAGAATGTCATAGCTACCTTCACACTGCTAGGACAAAACACCTGATCCAGAGCATCTGATGGGAGGAAAGTGTTCACATTGGGACACAGCTGTGAGGGGAAGTTTCATCCTGTCAGGGAAAATCTGGCAGAGGAGAGACTGGGCATCACCTCTTGCCATAGCAGCTGACAGAAAGCAGCAAGAGTGAGCTGAATAGCACTGGCAAGCTGAGATAATAAACCTCCATTGCTATCCCCACTACCACACCTCCTCTAGCAAGGCTCTACCTCCAAACTTGCTTCTAGCTGGGGACGAAGTACTCAAAGTACATGAGGCTATGGGGCACATCTCACTCAAACCACTACATTTTGATCTTGACTCCCAGAAATTAACAACCAACAAATGCCTTCAGTTCACACCTAAAGCCCTCATAGTCTTTACCAGTCCCAACGTTTTTCAAAAATCCCAGTCCAAAGATTCATTTGCAACATTCTCTTAACTATGAGCCCTATAAAATCAAAACACAAGTTAAATACTTTCCACACGTTATAGAACAGAACAGACATTCCTGTCCCAAAAAGAAGTCATAAAGGCAAAGCAGGGACAGATGGACCAATGCAAGATAGAAAACCAGCAGGGCTCATCATCAGCTGTATGTCTGGCATCTGGGATCCACGCTGAAATCTCTGTGTTCCACATTCTGCCCCATAGGTCTTTGCTGCTTGCTTTCCCAGAGGATTCACCCAAGCCAGGGTGAGCAACTTTTCTTGGTGGCCATCCCATAATCCTGGCATCTCCAAAATCCTGGGGCTCCACTACAACCCACAGTTCATCCCCACAGCTCCCTGTCATGCCCTATATGCAGGGACTTCAATAACTCTGCCTCACATCAGTCAGTGGCCATCTCCAAAAATCTGTGCTGCAAATCCAATGACCCTCTCTTTCCTGCATCTGTTAGACTTTCCAAACTGGTACCAATTGGGCCACCAAATTATTCAATCCAATGAGGAACTAAAGCCAACATTTAGGAGCAGGACACTTCTTCAGAATTCTTCCCTCGGGATCCCTCTTTTCATGAGTCATCATTCCTCCCACTGTCCCTGTGAGGAACAGCTTGCCCGATCTCAACGGTGGTAATCCATCAGACAATTGCAGCTGAAACTTGCAGTCTCTGTGCCTGGGCTCTGAACTTGGCCACCTTTCCCAGCCCTTTACTTTTAGATTCAACCCTCTTCAAGTTCTAAAGACACAGGCAGAACACAGCCAGACTATCACATAAACTGCCACTAGCCCCGTTCTAACTTCCTCTTTTACATATGTAAAAATTACATATTTTACATATGTAATCCAACAAAGATCCCTTTCTTCACATAAGCCAGGCATGCACAGCCCACAGTTCTTTCTGCATTTAGGGCTTCCAAACTCTCACCAGAATGTTCCATCTAGCTCTGCTTACAGCACTGCAAGGCTTGCTTCTTCAGTCCAAAGTTCCAAAAGATTTCCATATCCTTCCTAGAAACCAGTTCCAAAAGACCAAATGCCATAAATCAGGTTTATAGCAGCAACCACCCCACTTCTTGGTTCCAATTTGCAACAGAGAAAATGCCAAGTTCTCCAGGAACTCAAGAAGGGAGCAATTAATGATGCAAGGAAGGAGAATGTGTTTCACAGGGAGTAGTCAACGATCCAGATGATCCAGGGTGTGATTCCTATAGACAAAGTGGAAGGTCGAAAGAACAGAGTGCTGAAGAGCAGCAGTGCCTGGGTGGACTTTACTTCTGCCTCAGCAGATGGAAGACAGTAGTAGGGGAGTGAGCCAATCTCTGCCAAGGAGGAGCTAGCTATGACACCCCAAAGCCTGCTCCTCAACAACACACCTCCTTCAGCAAGGCTCCACCTCCCAAACTGCCATCAGCTGGGAATCAAGCACTCAATGCACATGAATTTATGGTGGACATACAATTTAAACCATTACAAAAGATTACTTTTGTCAGGTGTGGTGGTGTACACCTCTGATCCCAGCACTTTTGAGGCAGAGGTAGGAGGGGTCAGCGGGAACTAGGGTGAGACCCTACCTCAAAAGAAACAACAACAAAATATTATTGTTAAATATCTTAAAAGGTATTTTTATCTTAACGTTCTCACCTAATTTTCATGATCAGTAACACTTAAAGAGCACTCTGCCTGAAAACAACCCAGGTACCATAATGAGGTCCTTTTCTGTGATCTATGTAAGTGCACTATGAAGCATGATGAGCTAGTCATTTGACCTTTAAGTTTTTCTTCAATTGTGAAGTTTCACGTGCCTTCTTTTAAAAGTGGAAAGGCTGGGGCATTTGACTTTAGATTCTTCAGTGAAGCAGCAACTAACCTGAAATGAGGGTAAGACCTGGGTGAGTGGTGGTCACATGTTGTTCAAGTAGCAAGTTAACACACTTTTTAAAAAATGAATATTAATGCTCTGCAGTGACCCTTTCCTGAGCAGTATTGCCAGAGTTTCCTTGTGGAGGGAGGGGAATGGGTGACAGACACTAGACACATGAGCTCTCAGAGGAGAAACTGCATTTGCTGAATCATCGCTGAGGCCTCCTGCACACCGTGCAGCTTCGTGAATGTTTTCTTGTGAACTTTCTCTTGGATCTTAGACTGTTATCTAATGATGACAAACACAGTGACTTAAATATAAGCTGAGTATCCCTTACTCAGAATGCTTGGGACCAGAAGTGTTTCTGATTTTTGCATATGTAAATGAGATATCTTAAAGATGAGACCTAAGTCTAAATATGAGATTCATTTGTGCAGCATATATACCTTCAGCACATAACCCGAGGGGAATTGTATGCAGCATTTAAAATAATCTTTTGCATTTATATTTCAGATTATGGAATTTTCCATCTGAGAAGTGAGTTGGCAATTTAAAAATTTCAGATTTTAAAGCAGTTTGGATTTTTCAGACTAGGGACTCTCAATTTGTAATACAAATAATTGTGTATATCACATACTGCTTTACTATTTAAAGTAGTATTACAAATTTGAGTCTTAAAACATTCTCATTTGGTAAGTGGAGGTATTTTCTCTTCACATAGTTAGCTATGATTACTCCCCAAAAGAGCTTTTACCAAAACGTCACAATTAGAGCCCAGATCCTTACAGCCACAAGGGAGTTCTCTGCTTTGGCAATTGCATAAGGAAACACAGGAGCTGAGAGAATGTGCTAGAAGCATCTTAGGCACCTGGAGAGAAAGACTGTCAAGAAGAACTGGAGACTTCAGGAGAGATCATTCAGAAAAGGTCACCATTTAGCTATTGGGTTTTGTCCTGATGATCTTTCAGAAAGAAGACTTCATAGTGTGGCAAGAAGAAGAGACGTCAGCTTTCAAAGATGAAGGAGTTGGCTGGCAGTGAGCCAGGAAGAGGCAGTGTCTGCTGAACATAAGATCAAGAATCCAGAAGGAGGTTAGATGAGAAAAGGCGAGCAGATGGGGTGAGGGCTGCACACTTCTCACAGACCCACTCACATCTAACAAGTGTAAGTGCTTGGTGGGCAGTTGTGTCTGGTTTTCACTTGACACTCTTTCAGAAGTTCTTAGATGTGTGGTTGAGGTGGGCGTTCTAGTAATAGGATTTATGCACTTGGCTTATTCTGATTCCAGGATAGTTCAAATTACCATCACCAGTGTCCTTTGTCGCTGACTTAAGAGTAGGAATCAGATGTTTCCTCTCTCTCTAAAAGGCTTAATGAGGGGCAGGCATCACTCAGACACCTCTGTCGTAAGCATTTGGAAGATGCCAGGCAGGAGGTAGACATTGTGCTCACAGCACCTGGAGTCAGAAAAATGTGGGAACACAAACTGAGCCCCCTGACTTCTGAAGGAGTCCCCGAGAGATTTTCCTTGGATGGAGAGTAGATAGCGCCCTCCCATTGCATGAAGCCTTAAAAGCGACATTTACCCATGTCTGATGGATGAAAGAAGGTCTATCATCAACTGTTGTCACTCACTCAGTCAGTAATCTTATCAGAGTGGTTTTGTGTCTAGGAAGAAGGAAATAGACATCTCGGAAGATTTGCTCTCACATTTTATAGTATCTCATTTTGTCATCATTAAAGCCCAGTGAGATAAGTAAGTCTACACAGTCTAGTCTGTTAGCTAAGAACCCAGAGTTTTGAAGAGTGTCCACATGCCAGGCTCATGGCGCTAATAAGAGACAGACCTATCGCCTGGGCCCAGGAACCTTCTCTGGTCTTTCCTATACCTGCCTAGAGTTTTGAAAACAGCAGTGGAGGCCCTGTGACCACTCAGGGACATAAAATCACATCTACTTGCACTGTAGTGGTCACTTAGAGTCTTGGCTGACATCACATCTGTAGATACTGAATCATTTCCTCAGACATTCTAAGCGCCTCCTTTTGAGTTCTCCTCTAACTCTTCTGTGTCTCGTGTACTTTTGTGGGATTTTAGCTTGATTATATGCTAAAAATGCCATCCAATAGTGGCAACTTATGGTAAAATATACCCATATATACAGATATATATGCATGTACATTAAAGTTATAACTTTTCAGTACCGCAGGCAATAATGACATTGCTCAATTGGAAGAAAGTGAAATTTTGGTTTTCAACATTCATTCACAATACTGCAGTTTAATGAACATCTATTAAAAATGAGCAAGTGAAAAATATTGGCGATTAGGAGTAAGAATAAACTGTCATTGGATGGATACATATTAGCGTTATTCAGCATCTCTGAAAGGGTTCCAATACGTTAAAATCGAGTGTTGGAGATAATTTTTTAATGATTCAGAAAAGTTCTTATGTCTCTGGTGTCTGTTACCACTCACATATCCAAATAGTAGTGTAGCATGTGCTTGAGGTAAAAGCAAATCACATAGACAAATACAATTAATACTGTGGGTACCTTCACCCCCAAGGTTGCTTGACCACTAAAATTGATTTTAGAAATTAAAACATCAAGATGAACAAAGTGGTACGTGCACCTGGAGCTTATTTGCAGTGGTAAGAGGCCTTGGTTGTCCATTCTCTCTAATTGCTTCTCTCTCTCTCTCTCATAAATAGATAGATAGATAGATAGATAGATAGATAGAATCTTTTTTAAAAAAAACTTAAAAATAAGCCGGGCGTGGTGGTGCACACCTTTAATCCCAGCACTAGGGAGGCAGAGGCAGGAGGATCACCATGAGTTCAAGGCCACCCTGAGACTACATAGTGAATTCCAGGTCAGCCTGGACTAGAGTGAGACCCTACCTTGAAACCCCACCCCCCAAAAAATTTTAAAAATAGAAATTAAGGCATCAGTGGAGTGACTTTAAAATTATTCATTATTCATGACAAGCCTGCCTTATGACTACTGTAAAATATGGAATGACTCCATGAAGTAAATATTTAAACATGTATGTGTGAAGTTTCCTTCTCTGCATCCAGCAACTCTAATAAAATAATAAAATGCTTATGAGAAGTTAGCATCGTGGCTGCAGCATAACGGGCAGTCTCTTTTAGCCTATTTATACATCCAAAGCCAAAGTAAACATTAGAACATTTACAAAGTACATTTAGTCTTCCCCTCTGCCCCTCAAAAAAGAAAACATCGTCTGAAGTAGTCTGTGATTGGGTGTGCGCCATCTCACCCTGCTGCCCAGCCCCTGGTTCATCGATGGTGGAAGAATGTGATCTTTTAAAGGCAACAAGAACATCTTTGTGAGGAGCCTGTCTTCCTTCCACAGCAGCACAGAGCTGGGATTCATCTGGCTACTGGCCCTGCTTCCAATCTCTGAAGGGGTGGAGTCACGGAGAAGCCAACTAGACCTTCCTCCCTTCCTGAGCTCGGAGGGCCAGAGCTCCTCAAAATCCACCCTTCCTTCCTGAAAGCTTGGGGTCCCAGGGGCAATGGCATTGAGATGCCCTCAAAGTGTGTGCCATGCAGAGTAGGGCCAGAAGCTCAGATACAAAGATGGGCTTCATGGGGACTTTTTTAATGGGTAGAGAATTAAATATATATATCTGAGATCTGAGGAATACTCCAGATGCAGAGCAGAGCATGTGAGTTACACTGAACTGAAGTAGTTCAATGCTGGAGGCTCTACCCAGAGACACAGTTGTGTCTCCCTTGTGACTCTGTAGTAACTGAAAGTGCCTGTGTGTCCCACACAAGATTTTAAAACAAACTTTATTTAACTTTGGGTTTCACAAAAAGTTGTAGCAATGGTATAGGTGATGGCCAGATTCCTCTATTGATATTACAATGGTGCATTTATCGTAAGAAACCAGTATTGGTTTATTATCATTCACCAACAATATCCCTAACTTAGATGCTGTTGGTTTTTATTCCTAATATCCTGTTTTCTGTTCAAGGATACCATCTAGATAACACCACGCTACATTCAACGTGCATGTCTCTTTAGGTTTCTCCAGATACATACAAGTATTCTTTACTGAAATAGTGGGATTTTATTATGTATGTAATAATTAAGACCATTAATCGATAGTTGGGGACTCTGAGTTCTGATTCATTTTACTTCTGTGGAAGGAGCCTCTTTTATTTCCCCTAATCAAACATTTTATTTTAAATATTTTATCTCCTGATTTACTTTTTGTGGGTGTATGTACATGTGATGTTCACACACACATGTATGTATGTGAGCATATGTAAATGCGTTGGTGTCTTCCTTGGTCATTCCCCATGTTATTTTCGTTAATGACATTTATTGTCGATAATTATATATATTGTATGAGCAAATCTTGTGATGGTACCCCATTTCCCTCCTCCCTGTCCCCAACCCACTGAGGCCCTCCTCGGTCAGTGTACTGGGTCAGTCCATGGGGTAGGGGGTTATAAATTGCACAAGAGGTAGCCAGATTATTTCTCTTTGTGTGTTGTCTCTGACAGGGAGATGTCTCTGGATATTCTCCCCCACCATGGCTCTTACATTCTTTCCACCCCCTCTTCCGCTCAGTTCCCTGAGTCATGATGGGTGAGTTTTAAGTCTGCTTTATTGTTGAGATCTTAAGAGTCTCTGGATTTCTGCTTTGGATTGTGTTGGGTGTTCTCAGTGTCTGTCTCCATTATCCTTTCCTGGGTTATCTGACTTGCTGTGGTGATTGGTCTCTTGTTTATCTTGCCACTTTCTCATAGGTTTCATTTAATCCATGTTTCTTTTTAAAACAAGATCTCTCACCGAACCTAGTACTGCTGTGGATATAACTAGGGTGGGGAGAAGGGTATTTTTTGCCAAATTGTTAGATTGGTTTTAGTTTCAGTTTTTGTTTTGATTTGTTTTTAAGGCTATTTAGCTAGGCATGATAGTGCACGCCTTTAATCCCAGCATTCAGGAGGCAGAGATAGGAGGATTGCTCTGAGTTCGAGGCCAGTCTGGAACTACAGAGTAAGTTCCAGGTCAGCCTGGGCTAGAGTGAGACCCTACCTCAGGGTGAGAAAAATAAAATGCTGATTGTAACTAAGTTCTCAGAGCAGGGTGAATGGAATAACTCATTTATTTTTAACTTTCATTATTCCATGAGAACCATAGCTGTGGGAGGAGAAGAGCAAGGAGTAGACACTGAGGATGTGAGCCCTGGCCAGCACTGTGTGCTTCCTCTAAGGCTGCTTGTAAAGATGCTACTAGAACACACTCTTGACATGAAAGGTTCACTCTGGCTTCCTGCTTTTCTAAAAGGAAGTGAGGTCTGGCCTGCTTAGCTGCAGAAATAGGTTACAAGAGGGTTTCCATTTCTTCTGCCAGTGCTGCCATCATCGCCTACCTGGAACCCTTGTGATTACCTGGTTCAAGTCTGGTGCCCATGTATATATCTATATATCCTTGTACTTATCACTTCTACCTGAAACCTTCACACATACTTTTTTCAAATGACTATTGGCTGTTTCTCCATTCTAAAGTGGTAAGGACTTCAGTATTTCGGAAGAAGAAGCTTTTTCACTCTGGCATACTGAACTCCCCACACCACACTTCCATCACATCGGCTATAGTCTTTATCAACAACTCTTCAGCTGTTACCTTGTGACATCATTACCATAGGCATTTCTGCCTTGGGTCTGCGCTTTTGCGTACCTTCTTGAGCATCATCTCAGAGTCTAATCTCTTTAAAAAGACTCAGGTAAGATCCCCCCCTTCCTTCCTCTTAAGCTCCTCCCTCCCTTCTCCCTCTAGTGGGCTGTCCCTTCTGAGGATCCCGGGTTTCAAGAGCACTCTATATGTCGGAAGATTTCATCCTGCTCATGTTTTCTGTATGTTCATACTATATGGAATCTATGCCAAATAGGAATTATACAAATATATTATTGCTGCCAATGAGAATTATACAAATTAATTAGATTTTCATTCTTTTTTTTCACTTGACAGGTATTTTGTGACATTTATCGATTTATTTGTTCATCTATGTATGTGTGTATGCGTGTATTTATTTATTTATTGGAAATTGATCCTGGGGTCTTCTTTGTTCTAGGCAAGTTCCCTGCCACTAGGTTACATTTCTAGCCAAAAATGAATGTTTTTGAAATGTGATTTTTTTTCAGTGGTTTCATTGTCTATACAAAGTTTCACATTCTATTAGGCTCCTTTTTTTTTTTTTTTTTTTTTTGCTAGAAATAGCTCTGCCCGAACATTCTTACTCATGCCTAATTCTACAGAAGATAAATCTTGCCCTTTACTGGGTTCCTTGGATCTGTTTCCAACTTATCTTTCAGACATAGTTTGCCAATTTCATTTTTCTGCCCATAGTAGTAGTGTGGGAACAGGTCCATCTCCTCACTGCTCATCAGCACTGGGTATTCTAATTTGCTTCTACTGTTTGTTCATTAAGAACTTAAAACTTAGCCAGACACAGTAGCACATGCCTTTGATCCCAGCACTCAGGAGGCAGAGGCAGGAGGATCACTGTGAGTTCGAGGCCACCCTGAGACTACATAGTGAATTCCAGGTCAGCCTGAGCTAGAGTGAGACCCAGCCTAGAAAAAACAAAAAACAAGAACAAAAATGAACTTAAAACCTGCTTCACAATAATTGCACATGATCTGAATGCAGGGCCTTTATCAGATAGGTGTGTTGTAAATATTTTCTCCCAGTCAGTACCTTATCATTTTCTTAAAGCTGGAGCTTTGAGTTTTGATGACATTTAGTTGATCACAATGCTGCTTGGGGGTCATGCCTGTGACATTCTGGTGTAATCTGACATCACAAAGATTTGATCTTCTGTTGCCTCCAGAATTTTTATAGTTTGGGGTTAATTTTTGCATATAGTATAAGACCTGGATTGAGGTCATTTTGTGTGTGGTAATTAGCAACAGATGAAGAAATTAGAATAACAAAAACGTGTTTATTGTTTAAGGATGAGGAAAGATGTTTGCCTTTGATATAATATCAAGTTAAAGTTCCTGCTCATTCGTATCTGTAGTCTAATTTGGGATGTAATTAAATGAGTGCCTGTTGGCAGAAAATAGTACTCATTATCACCACATAGGTTATTGTTTCAGAGGTAGTTTGCCTATTTCACCTAAACAATTAATACCATCAAATTATATTTATTTACACAGCAAGAACTTTTGAGGACAAAAGAGGTACAAGGTAGATGACCTGGCAAAATAATTTCTTTGTGGTTCATGAATAACTTGGTGCAATTAATATCTGATTTCTAGAATGTTGGGGAGTCAAAGTCATTAACTCTTTTGAGCCGCAATATTATCACTGTGTATGGAAGGTCTGTCAGCACTCAGAGACTTGAGCTCTTGGGAATGCATTCATCAAGATTAGGAAAGAAGGGGCTGGAATGAGCAAAGACATTTGCTTGGGGACATTTGTTCAAGTCTTTCAGTAACTGGCATGCCCCCAAGCCTCCTCACTAATGGCCCCCATCTTTCTTTTCCTGCAGGTCATCAGCTCTGTGAGCTCCCTTTCAGAGTACTGCCTGCCCTCCATCCTTCGGACACTGTTTGACTGGTATAAAAGGCAGAATGGCATTGAGGACGAGTCCCACGAGTACAGACCAAGAACAAGCAATAAATCAAAAAGGTACGTTTCCTTGGTGTAAAGATGCTGGTCCTTCCCTCCCTTCCACTCTCTCCCTCGCTCTTCCCTTTCTCTCTCCCTTCCAGCATGTTCCAGTGAGTCCCAGAGGAGAGCTGGGTGGCACCCATGCTTTCCCAAGTCCCCTCAAAGAGACCCTGCCTGTGCTTCAGGTTCCTCTGGCCTATAATAGGATAGACATTTGGAGCAGCTTGTCACTGTCGGCTGTCACAGTTTGAAAATTCACATACAGCCTTATTTTAGCCTTAGTGGGGATCAGCTGGAATGGGCCACAGGTTTGCTTCTTTCTTTTGCAGTCTCCTCATTTTCACCCAAAATCAGGCCCTGGAAGGCCCAGTGACATGCGGAGACATTTTAGCTGCTGACCAAGTGGGTGCTCAGGGAGCTGCAGGGAATGGTGCAGGGCTGCAGGCCTCTCCTCCTCTCTGTACATCAGTGTGCAAGGAGCAAAATTGGGACATTAGGTTTATGCCTCACTTCTCCCTCCATTTGAGTCTGGGTCCACTTCACTGTGGCTTTGACAAGTGACCCTTACTGTCCTGTGAGTCCTTCTGCAGTCATGAGACTCAAATCTTTATATGCTCAAAATAATGTATGGTCCCAAAATTTTAGGTAAATATACTTAATTTTATATGCTTGAAATCAACACAGTATATAGCTAAGATACATATAGAAGAAAGTTTAATACTTATTTAAAAATAATAATTAAGCCGGGTGTGGTGGTGAACACCTTTAGCCTTTAATCCCAGCCCTTGGGAGGCTGAGGTAGGAGGATTGCTGTGAGTTCGAGGCCAGCCTGAAACTACATAGTAAATTCCAGATCAGCCTGGGCTAGAGTGAGACCTGCCTTGAAAAACCAAAAAGAAAAAAATAATAAAATAATCAAATACTATCTTAAAGGCAACTATATTTTTCTGCATGAATTGATTATGCATTTAAAAATGCTTTTCAAAACAGTAACCTGAAATTACCAAAAGTCAGACATTGACTCAGACCTCTTGTGAGTAGCGTAGCCTTCATTTCTCTTGACAGCCCTAATACTTTTCAACAAACTTTTGAAATTGAAGATCTATAATGTTACCAAATGTATTTCATCCATATTTGTAACAGGTTTATAATGCACTTGAGTTGATGCAGCAGTCAGTCATTTATTTATCATGTTGTTTGAGAAAATTGGTAACTTTCATACTGACTATATTTTTGTTAAAGGATTTTTTTTAATGGAGCCTCATTCTGTACCCCAGACTGGCTTGAATTCTGTCTAGCCAAGACTGGCCTTTAACCTGTGGCATTCCTCCTCCCTCACATTCCTAAGTGCTGAGATTACAAGTATGAGCCACCATGCCTAGCTTAAAATAAATGTTTATGATATTATTCACTGCTTTAAGTATATATCCTGTGTTTTAGTATATTCCCAGCATTGTGCAACGACTCCCACTAATTACAAACATTTTTGTTAATCCAAAAAGAAACCCTGACGCCATTAGCAATCTTTCTTTAAAAATAACTTTTTAATTTATTAGAAATCTCAGTATGGTGGCTCACATCTATAATACAGTATAATACTGGGGATCCTGAGGTAGGTAGATTGCTGTGAGTTCTAGACCAGCCCCGTGTTATAGGACAAGTTCAAGGTCAGCCTAGGCCAGAGTGAAACCATGCCTCAGAAAATAAAGGTTGGGGGATGGTTTGCTGGAGAGATGGCTCGACAGTTCAGGTGCTTGCTTGCAAAGCCTAATGACCCTGGTTTGATTCCCCAGTACCTATGTAAAGCCAGATGCACAAAGTGGCACATGCACCTGGAGTTCATTTACAATGGCTGGAGGCCCTGGAACACCTGCATTCTCTCTCTCTCTCTCTCTCTCTCTCTCTCTCTCTCTCTCTCTCTCTCTCCTCTCTCTCTCTGTGTTCTTATATATCTCTGTTTTCAAATAAATTAAATATTAAAAAAACTTTTAATGGTTCAATGTTTATTCTGTATGAGCCATCTCTCCAGCCCGAGATTCTTTTTTAAAAAATATCTTAAATTCTACTTTGCTTTCTTCTTGTTCCCTCTTGACTGAAGACAACAGCATTCCATGTTTAAATTATCATCCTGGCAAGCTGAAACCCTGTCATTCTCAACAATTATTGAGCAGTTATGTGAGGAAGAGATTAAGCTGAATATTTTACATGCTTTATCTACTCGAGCCATTATGTAAGGGAAGTTGAATCTCCCTCACCAAAAATCTGAAGTGCCCAAAACCCAAAAGTTTTTGAGCAGTGAAGTGACACCACAAATAGGAAGTTCCTCATGGACCGATCAGCACACAAGTACATTACGTCTAGGCTATGGATTTATGATCCTAATGAGATGCAAATGAATTCCCAGTTTAGACTTGGAGTCTATCCCCAAGACATCTCATTATTCATGTGTCAATATTCCAAAGGCTGACGAAACCTGAGATCCAAACCAGGCTGGTCTCAGGCGTTTGGGATAAGGGATACTCAGCCTGCAGACCTGGGATTCCTTCCCGAGTTGTAGACAGAGAACCTGCTCATGAGAAGAAGAGGAGAGACTTTATTTAAGCGGGGCTTTCTCTTCTCCACCACTGTGCCAAGGCCCCGGGCAATCAATTCAATTCATTTGTCTTTTTTCACTCCATTTCAGATGAGTTCCTAGTGGATGTTAAACAGAAAATGGGGGAGATGTAGCATGTTTCTGATCTAACGGTTTTATTTTTGTCCCCTAAATTTTGAAAGGGCGCAAATGATATTTTCCCTGCCCCTCATTCTTCAGCTTGTATTTCAGTCTTCCAGGACTCCTTCCCTTCTAGCCTCCTGTCACTAAATCTCAAGTGGCAAAAGGACAGACAAAGGAGCAGGAAAAAGAAAGAGAAAAGCAAGGCTTCTCTTTTCTCTACTCCTGCTGTCTCGCTTCTGTTGATAATGGTAATAGTTCCCAATCATAGCTCCTTTCCTAAAATCCTACATTATCACATGACTTCACTCCTGTCGTAAAATCCTGTCACAGCAGACCTCCAGTATGGTGGCTCTGTCTCCTGTGTAGGTCACACTTTATGAACAACACATCCCTGGATTGGAAAGCTCCACAGCAAAATCCACAATGTGAGGTTATGGACTCAGAAGTAGCTACTTGAGGTTACATTATGTTGTAGTTAACCTCTCTGGTTGCTGCATAGAAAGAACCTGAACAAAAGCTGCTGATGGCAGAATGGGTTTATTTTGGCTTACAGACTCAAGGGGGGAAGCTCCATGATGGCAGGGAAAATGATGGCATGAGCAGAGGGGTGGACATCACCTTCACCACAGCACTGCAAACAGGCAGGAAGGTGTGCCAGACACTGGCAAGGGGAAGCTGGCTTATAACCCCCATAAGCCTGCCCCCAACAACACAGCGCCAACAAGGTTCAATTCCAAGACTGCCATCAGCTGGGAGTCAAGCATTTGGATCACATAGATTGGGAGGGACACCTGAATCAAACCACCACACATTAGAAAGTTTATATTTGAAGACACATCTCCTTATTTTACATGCAGTGTTTAAATGATCAGTGCAGGGTTGGTCCATGTACCACACTGATACAAGAAACAGCATTAATGTGCCCTTAGCCACTGGGATGTTAGAGTGACAAATGGCTTTACAGTCCACTGGGGTTGAGAGCTGGATGTGTATGCATTCATGTGGCGTGTAGTGGATGGTGTTTACGTGCTCACGTGTGTGCACATGTGTGCACAAGCATGTAGAGGCCAGAGATTTGTCAACATCTTGTGTCTTCCTCAGTTGCTTTTTACTTTCTGTTTCTTGAGACAAGGTTTCTCACTGAACCTGGAAGCCACCTGATGTGACTGGGCTAGGTGGCCAGCAAGTCCCAGGGAACCTCCTGTGTCTTCCTCCCCAGCACTGGGATGATAGGCACACTCCACCATACCAGCTTTTACACAGGTGCTGCAGAGCCAGACACAAGTCCATGCTCACCCAATAAACACTTTACCCATGGCACCACCCTCCACCCCAGAGAGCTAGACTTTTTCTTTCCCTTTTCTTCTTTTTTGGGGGGCAGTCAGATAATTTTTAAATTTTTACTTGTTTACTTGTGTGTACACACCCATGAACATGTGCCATAGGACACCTGTGGAGGTCAGAGGAAAACTTCAAGGTATCTGCTCCTCCTGCTTTGAGACAGCCTCTCTTACTATGGCAAAGCAACTGGCTAGCCTGGGAACTCCAGGTGCTCCAGGCTCCATCTCCCATTGTCCTGGGCTCCTTGGAATCACAGCTCCATCTCCAATTGACCTGGGATCCTTGGAATCACAGCTCCATCTCCAATTTACCTGGGATCCTTGGAATCACAGCTCCATCTCCATTGTCCTGGATTCCTTGGAATCACAGCTCCATCTCCATTGACTGGGCTCCTTGGAATCACAGCTCAATCTCCATTGACTGGGCTCCTTGGAATTAATTACAGATGCATGTGTCACTTTGCACCAGGTTTTATGTGGTTGTTGAGGAATTAAAGCCCAAGCCAGCAGGCTTTGCAAGCAAGTGCCTTTAAATGCTGAGCCATCTCCCCAGTCCGGAATTTTTATATTTTTATTTGAATACAAGGAATTGGGTTTCATTATGTTGTATTTCAAACAAATCTTGTTCTTTTTTTTTTTCACTAACACAATTATTTAAATCACTTAAGACTACAAATTCTTCAAAGGTAATGACTACACTTCAGAAAGCATACCGGAAAATGTTATTAACAAATAAGACAAATTTGCAAATTAAAATCAATAAAAAATTAAGGCTGGAGAGATGGCTCAGAAGTTAAAGGTGCTTGCTTGTAAAAGCCTGATGGCCTAGGTTTGATTCCCCGGTACCCATGTAAAGCCAGATATGCACTAATTTGCACATGCATCTGGAGTTAGCTTGTAGTGGCAAGAGACCCTGGTGCACCCATCCCCTCTCTCATTCATTCTTTTTCTCTCTCTTTCTCTCTCTCTCCTTGCAAATAAATAAATAAATAAATTCTTTAATAAAAATTGGGTAGGTGAAATTTGGGGGGGTGGATATTTCACAAGTATTTTGAAAAGAAGGGCTATTTGGCATATTCAGTATTAGTTGCCAACATTACAGACATCTTTAACAATAACAAAAACAAAAAAAGACATTTACTATCGGCCTAAAGTCCTATTGCATGACGATGGTCAAAATGCAGTAGCATCCAATGGAACCTTGTTGAAGGAGTAAGATTTTTTTTTCTTCCAACTGCCATGTAGTTGACAAATAACATTACACAAAACATACAACAAGACCAACTGTCCCAACCACGAGTGGTTTCTAGAATGAAGCTGATGAGTCTGTCTGCTCAGAAGGCTGAAGATCGTCAAACAGAATCAAATTGTTTTTATCTGTAGGTGAACCGCAGAGCTTCCTTGGATCCCAGATTGACAGGGTATCATGGGGAGTCAGGGAAGAGGAGCAGGGGATGACCAGCAGTGCGTGCTGAGTTAGAGTGGGGACAGAGGCAAATCCTGTTCTTTCCTTTCCCTCCCCTCCTCTTGTTCCTCCCCCATGTGCCCTTCCCTCACCAGAGGCTCCTCATTTGTACCATATATGTTTCTTTACTTCCCCCACCTTCTCATCACTTCTTGTTCTCTCTCATCGCCTATCTTGATTCACAGTCTCTACTCACTCGCACACCCTTATTTACTTATATACAATCATTAAAAGTCATCATCTATGGCTCAGCGGTTAAGGCACTTGCCTCCAGTGCCTAAGGCCCCTGGTTCAATTCCCCAGGACCCACGTAAGCCAGACCCACAAGGTGGTGGCCCTGGTTTTCTCTCTCTCTCTCTCTCTCTCTGTATCTCTCTGCTGGAAAATGAATAAATAAAATATTTATTTAAACAAACAAACAAAAAAAAAAGTCATCATCTAAATATGAGAGAGACCGTGTGATTTTTGTCTTTCTGGGCCTGGGTGACCTCATGTAGGATGATCTTTTCCAATTCCATTTATTTTCCTGCAAGCTTCTTTTGTTTTCTTTACAGCTGAATAAAATGTCCTTGTGTATATGTACTACATTTTACTGACCCAGGCATCAGTGGGTAGACAGCCCAAGTCGATTCAGTTTCTCAACTCTTGTGAACAGAGCAACGATGAACATGAACGTGCAGTTATCTCTGAAGCTACACGTGTAGTCTTTGGGGAATATGCCCAGATGGTCTATGGTAGCTGGACAATGATTTCCATAGTGGCTGCACCTGTTACCCTCCCACCAAGAGTGAATATGAATTTCTTTCCCGGCCCCCATACCTCAATGTCATTTGTTGGCATTAGTGTTCCTGGTGATTGCCATTCTGCCTGGGGTGACATGAAAATCTCAACATAGTTTTAATTTGAATTTCCTTGATGGATGAAGTATGTTGAATTGTGTGTGTGTGTGTGTGTGTGTGTGTGTGTGTGTGTGTGTGTGTGTGTGTGTGTGTTGGCCATTTTATGTTTCTTCTTTTGAAAACTGCTTTATTAACTCATTTACTGATTGGGAGTTTGGGGTTTCTGGTGTTTAATTTGGGCAGGGTTTTAAAAGTATTTTTATTTGTTTGCAAGCAGGAAGAAAGAGAATGAGAGAGAGAGAGAAAGAGAGAGAGAGAGAAAGAATGGGACACTTGCCACTGTAAATGAACTCCAGATGCATGGACTACTCAGTGCATCTGGCTTTATGTGTGTACTATGGAATGGAACCCAGGGATGCACCATCTTCCCAGCATGAAGACTTTATATATATTCTACATGTCATGCCCCTATTACAGGAGTAGTCAGCAAAGCTCTTCTCCCATTCTGTGGGCTTCCTGTTTACTATCTGATCGTTTCTGAATGAGACTTTGGATCAACTGTGCCACTCTGAAAGCATCTTCCTTGCCACTTAACGAGATTTTTTTTTCATTTTACAGCGATGAACAGCAGCGAGATTATTTAATGGAGAGACGGGACCTTGCCATTGATTTTATTTTTTCTTTAGTATTAATAGAAGTTTTGAAACAGGTGAGTGGTTTCCGCTACTTTCGGTTAACATGTACTCATCTAAAACAACTGTAAGTTGGAAAGTCTAAGATGATGGTTTATAAACTCCAAACACTGGGTATGTCTGTTGATCTGAGTCTGTGGATGGCTGTAGGCCATAGGAAATTATTGGAGGTACTATTTTTAATGTGCTATTCAATGGTCCCTTCCAAATTCAATGTCATCTTTTTTGTTTTAGATTCCACTTCATCCTGTAATAGACAGTTTAATACATGATGTCATTAACTTGGCTTTCAAGCACTTTAAATACAAAGAAGGGTAAGGTGATTTCTTGCCTTGGAATGTTGAAGTTGGGTGCTTGAAACTACGTCAATAGTTGGCTCCTTGCTGACCCAGCAGAGCCCTACCTTGTTCAATTATGTCTTCCTCAGGTACCTTGGTCCCAACACTGGCAATATGCATATTGTGGCAGACCTGTACGCAGAAGTCATCGGGGTGCTAGCCCAAGCGAAGTAAGTGAACCCCAGAGCCCTTGGCTGGGAGAACAGAGTGCCTCTAATTAAGGAAGGGGGTTCACTGAACCTGGGGTTGCTTTTGGCACGTGAGCCCATCCCTGAAATCCATTAGAGGCTCCTTCAAGACAGCTACTAAATTACCTTTGACCCTGGGCCAAATCCCACTGCAACCCTGGATTTCAGATGACCGTTTCTAAGAAAGAAATGAACTAACACAATTACTTGTCTCTCTGCCCAGATATTCCAAAGAAGCTTACTAGTTGTTCAAGTTTGAGTTTCTGTATTCCATGAGGGGTTTGTAATCTATCATTTGTGAGTGGGAAAATTCCATTCTACAATGTCCCTTTTACTATAGACCTTACTTAATTCATCTGTGCTAAAAATGACCCAGACACTCTCATGGAAACCGTTTGGAGGGCAAATTCTCATTGCTATATTTATCTGGCCCCGTAATGCTACTTAGCAGTCTAGAACAAAGTAATGTTAGACTATTAGCAATAACATACTTCTTCCAAAAATGATGTCACATGCTACTTACCCATCTTCATTTTATCCAGCCCAGAGGCTAATCAGCCAAGATGCCAACTGTGTAGATTAGGTACAATGAGCTAAAGACATAATATGAATTCAGGCCAAGAGACCAGCTTACAACAAGTGATGCCCCATTCTTGGGAAACACAATCTTCAAAAAGATCTTTATCTTCAAGGGATTGAATTTCTTAACTTAGTAGTGTGCAAATACACAACTTATCAAAAATGAATAAATAAAAGTAAGTACTTCGTAACATTGCCCAGCTAAAACAGACCACAGAAAAATTGACCCCTCCAAAAATTCTTTGCTGCGATTGTTTTTACTCTTTACCTACTCTTCCTCACAGCCTGTTTTGTTTCATTTTTGTACTGCATGAAGTTTCGATGTTAGAAAGTGGAGGAGGACTGTCAAGGTCAAAGGCTGGACAGCCACTGAGTGGAAAGAAACTAGGCAAAGTGTATATAAGAATTAAATGAGGGCTGGAGAGCTGGCTCAGTGGGTAAGGCACTTGCCTACAAAGCTTAACGATGCAGGTTTGATTTCCCAGTACCCACACAAAGGCAGATGCACAAAGTGGTGTATGCATCTGGAGTTCATTTGCAATCTGAGCTGGAGGCCCTGGTATGCCCATTCTCTCTCTCTCTCTCTCTCTCTCTCTCTCTCTCTCTCTCTCTCTCTCTCTCTCTCTCTCTTCTCAAAGTAAAGTATTAAAAGATACATCAGTACACAAAAATTGTGTTGAATTTAGCAATTAAAATAATGTTTCCAGGCAGGTGTAGTGGCTCACGCCTTTAATCCCACCCAGCACTTGGGAGGCAGAGGTAGGAGGATAGCTGTGAGTTTAAGGACACCCTGAGATTATATAGTGAATTCCAGGTCAGCCTAGGCTAGAGTGAGACCCTACCTTGAACCCCCCCAAAAAAATAATTTTTCCAAAAATAATATTAAAGGATAGAGTCTTTATGCGTTGATTGCCAACAGCACTGTAAGGGCTGTCCATTCTGGGAGGTCTTTCCTGGAAGTGCCTTCACAGACCTGCCCAAGAGGTGTGTCTCTTATTTGATGATTGCTAATCTAATCAAGTTGACAATAGAAATTAGACACCGATTTTCTTAAACCTCTAATCTCAGAGCTTCGGAAACTGAGGCAGGAAGATAACTACACGTTCAAAGCTAGCCTGGGCTACATTGTGAGTTTTAGCCCAATTTGGGCAACAGCAAGACCCTATCTCAAAAAAGGACGGTGGGGAGGAAGAACAAAGAGAGGAAGTAGAGGAGAAACAAGAAACGTAAAAAGAATCATGTCATCACTAAACAATGTTCAAAGGTTATAGGAGCTTTCATGTTAGGTTGGATTGACGTCTTCCAGTCCAGGTTTTTAAAATGTTCTATAATAGTTGAATATAAGGAACTCATGGATTTGGACAAGAATGTTCAAGTACTTTTCACTCATTGACAAACTCCTTAATACTTGTCTATTTAAGAATGTTTTGCGTCTGTCCAGTGATATTTACACATGGCATTGACATTTGCAAATTCAGTTAAGTTAAAACTACATTGTAAAAGATATTTGGGCCAGTCTCTTCTTGAAGTACTCATTAGTCTCAAACAGCCCATGATGTGTTTTCAGCCAGACTACATGTAATTAACCTGTTGTAATAGATAGTACAATCTTAATTAGTGTCACACCATGAAATATCTCATTACTTCTTTCTCATAACTCCTCCAGGACCATTATTTTATCACTTAGAAAAGTAGTGTTTTCTTTGCTATCAAGGGGTAGGGGTGGGGACCCATGCCTTTCTGGTATGTTTTCCTCCTTTTTATAAAGTTGAATAATGTAATCATTCTAATTTTAGATTATATGTCTAATTCTCAGTGGAAATGCAAATGAAATGTTTTTCTCATTATGAGCATAGTTATTAAGGTTTAGTTTGGTCTTTGGGTTTTAGAAGAATCATGGTTATATTCTTGCTATTAATAATGCTGGTTAATTCCTGTCTTGAAGAAATATCTTGATATTAATAAGATAGAACATAACAGAAAGTGAATTTAGAGATTAGCTGGAAGTGGGGGAAGGGAAAAGGATACAGGCAAGCTGAACCAGGGGGAGAGGAGGAGGGAGAGGGAGGCAGGAAGGGCAGAGAAAGTAACAAAAACAAAGTGTATTTGAAAATGCCATAATTAAAAGAAAAAATAGACACTCATATATAGTGTTGATGTCTTCAAAGTCAATTAAGCTTAAATTGGACTTTCTTAGTACTGTAGTTCATTGGCATATTTGTTGAAATAGTGGTTGTTTCTTGGATTACTGTCTTCATTGAGGTCTGATCACTATGAGCTTAAGTTCTCATTTTGTCTTAAGTCTGTCCTAGAACACTTATCGAACCGTAATTACCTCTTTAAAGACCCTGCCTCCAGATATAGTCATACTCTCCTATTCTGGGAATTAAGACTTCAACGTATGATTTCATTGGGGGTGGGGTAGGGGGAGAATTCAGTCCATTATATTAAATCTGGGCAGGGGTCAGAGAATGTACGTTTGTGCAAGTTTTCAGATGCTGCCCATTTGGGGGACACACCATAAGAATCACAGGCTTAGACATAACAGGGCTGAGAGGGAGCAGGGACTCTGCAGCCAGACATGACCTTCAACTTCCAGTTCTGCAACTATATTAAGTTGTGAAATCTCTGCTGTAGAGCTGGGCAAGGTGGTGCACGCCTGTAATGTCAAAACTCAAGAGGCTGAGGTAGGAACATCACCATGAGTTTAAAGCCAGCCTAGATTATAGAGTTCCCAGGTCATCCTGGGTGAGAGTAACACCTTGCCTCAGAAACAAGACAAACAGGAGACCTATCACCACAGCAAGTCAGATGACCCTTGAAAGGTCAATGGAGACAGACACCAACAATACCAACACAACCCAGAGCAGAAGTCCAGAGACACTTAAGATCTCATCAATAAAGCAGACTTAAAACTCACCCACCAAGCTGGGGAGATTGCTCAGTGGTTAAGGCACTTGCCTCCAGTGCCTAAGGCCCCAGGTTCAATTCCCCAGTACCCACATAAGCCAGACGCACAAGGTGGTGGCCCTGGTGTGCTCTCTCTCTCTCTCTCTCTCTCTCTCTCTCTCTCTCTCTCTCATCTCTGCTTGAAAAAATACATACATATATATGTGCATATATACCTGTATATATGTGTATATATAAATAAAAAAAACTCAACCACCATGACTCAGGGAACTGAGTGGAAGAGGGGGTGGAAAGAATGTAAGCACCATGGTGGGGGAGAATATCCAGAGACATCTCCCCCTCAGCAACAATGCACAAAAGGGGAAGAACACAAAAAAAGAAAAATTGGCTCCTCTGGTGCAGTCCATACCCCCTAACCTATGGACAGATCCAGCATGCGCACTGAGGAAGGACCCAGTGGGTAGGGGACAAAGAGGAGGGAAACGGGGACACCTTCACAAGATTTGATCATACAGTGTATATACGTATTCACAATAAAGATATTTAAACCAAAGCAAAACCAAAATGAACCATAAGAAAACCTCTGCTGTGTTAGTCATAATGCCCTACCCAGTGGGTCACGTGAGCTGGTGAGCCAGCCGGGGCTGCAGAGTGCTGCTCTGTGGGCTTCTGTCCGCCTCACCATCTCGACCATCCGTTTATTTCTGGAAGGAATAGGATGGAATGGTGGCATCAAAAGTTGGAATTTATATTCCAAAGTGTGTGAAAGTATAGTTTTAAGTTTTCACTCTAATGCTGATACCAAATCTATCTTTATAAATTTAATAAAACTGTATCTTTATTTTTGCTAATTTCCTCATCTGAAAAATTGAGACATAATTTTACAGTTGGTCTGTAAATTTTTTTTGTTTTCTTTGTAAAGCAAATACAACTATTATTTTCTACTTATCTCCACAGTATTTAAGAAATGTCAGACATGTTAAAAAGGACCAGTTCAGAGTTTTGTCTAGAAAGTGGATGTTTCATAGGAATCCACAAAATACCACAGATCAGGAATAAAGCCCAAAATATCCTTAACTATGCCCATAAACCCTTAGAGAATACTTTATCCAAAAAGTATTTAGATCTCTTGAGGCTATTTATATTTTTTGTTCTAGTGCTTTCTCAAAGTAGTTTTGTTAAGAAATACATGTATAAAACATAAAGAAAAATCCATAAAATCTAAAGTTTAATAGAGTGACAGAATAAACCCATGCGACCTGCCACCTTGTACAACTGCTTTATAACAGATTATCTATATGCCTTCTCCCTCCATTATGAGCTCTGTGATTTCCTCCTTGGAAGCATGTTGCTCCAAACTTCTCAGATTTTATGACTTTAACTTTTATAATCACAATTACCCTTACTAAATTAAGATAATTGACCTATTTTATCTGTGTATCAGCCTCAGGCTAACAGACTCAGGAAGTCAAAAAGCAAAGTTCTGGAATGCTTGCTTTGTTTCTTTTCTTGAATACTGCTGAAGTAGTTCAGATAGTTTTCCTGTTTGAATTCTTTTACCCTTAGGTACTTGCAAGATCTGTTGCTACGTTTTAATCCTCTTCACCTTAGATCCATTCTTTGTAAAAACATGCACGACACTATAGTTGCTGTAATTAGTATTATTCTGCTTTCAAAGGAGACAAATACTTCGTGTCTCTTTGAGAATGGGGACTGTGTATTTGATGTCTGTTTTACATTCATCAGATCCAATTGTAAGATTCCCTAGCTCCTTCATCTCTCTTTATTGTCACAATGCTGGGAACCCAGCACCTTGTACATACCATGCAAGTCTTTACCACCGAGCTGTATCCTCAGCTGTTAAGGTTTTGGCTCTGTAATCCAGGCTGACCTCAAACTCATGGTCCCCCCCACCCCCATCTCAGCCCCCCAAGTGCAGGAACTATAGGCCTGCACCACCACACCCAGCTTCGTCTCTTTTAAATATGATTTTCCCATAACTAGACCTTTCCTTCAACAAAAATACATTTGTCCATCATCATTAACCTAAAATTATACAAGAACAACAACAGAAAACTTTGGCAGTGGAAATTAGAGTATTTTAGGCATTATTTAGAACATAAGTCCAAAGATTATTTTTGTCACTGCCAAAAATAACCAATCCTCGTTCATTCAGTGTATCTAATTATGGATAATAAAGATATTATTTTAAAAAATAGCCAACCCTCATATGCCAACACACACACTCACCATTGCATACTTATTGGTTTGTCTAATCTATGCTCTGTGGCCTGCTTCCAGCCCAGGATAGCTAGGAATGTGGCCCAACAAAAAAAACTGTAAACTGTGCTGGAGAGATGGCTCAACAGTTAAGGCACTTGCCTGCAAAGCCTAACAAACTGGGTTTGATTTCCCAGTACCGCCATAAAACCAGATGCACAAAGTGGTGCATGCATCTGGAGTTAGTTTGCAGTGCCTATATTCTCTCTCTCTCTCTCTCTCTCTCTCTCTCTCTCTCTCTCTCTCTCTCTCTCTCTCTGCTTGCAAATAAAAAAAGAAAGTCAAAAATCAACATAAAACATTATGAGATTTTTTCTTCTTCAGTCTATTTTTTGTAGCTCAATCACACAGTTCTCAAGTGGGAACTTCGTAGAGAGAAATGACACGTCGCAACGTCAGAAGGTTGGACACTCCTAGCAGGCTTTGGGCTCTGCGAGTATTTGGAAAGTAGCTAAGGCTGACTTGGGGGGTTTGGTCCACTCAGTTTTCCAGCTAAGCCACTGTGACAAGGGTCCAAGGATAACCTGTCGTGAAGGAGAGGAGATAGGAACACCTTGTTGAACGAGAGGGTGACAGGAGCATCCTGGTGATGTGATGGTCATCGCATGTCACTCGAGTCGAGGGACCCTGTCACTAGGCCCTGTCTTTTTAAGATGTGTTCCTACCTGAGGCTGAAGCCATCAGTTCTGTTCTCTTCTTAGGTTTCCTGCCGTCAAGAAAAAATTCATGGCGGAGCTGAAAGAGCTGCGGCACAAGGAGCAGAGCCCGTATGTTGTGCAGAGCACCATCAGCCTGATCATGGGCATGAAGTTCTTCCGGGTCAAGATGTATCCAGTGGAGGACTTCGAGGCATCACTTCAGTTCATGCAGGTAAAGTCCCCGCAAGACAGCCACCGCTGGCTGTGACGCAGCTGGAACCCGGAACCTTGTAAGTCCCCAATTTAGGCAGGTGCAACCTGCAGCCTTTCCCCTTACAGGGCTAGTGTGCTATCCATGCAATAGAAGCCATATTCCACATTTTTAAAGGGTTTGCATCACTGAGAATCTGCTAAGCAAGCACTCTCCCGCTGAGCTCTATTCCCAGCCTTTTCAATGTTTTTTAAATTTGGAGCTGGAGAGATGGCTCAGTGGTTAAAGCACTTGCCTGCAATGCCTAAAGACCTGGGTTTGATTCCCCAGGACCCACGTAAAGCCAGATGTCCAAAGTGGAGCATGCATCTGGAGTTCATTGGCAGTGGCTGGAAGCCCTGGCGTACCAATCCTCTCTGTCTGTGTCTCTTCTATCTCTCTCTCTGCTTGCAAATAAATAAATAAATAATATTTTTTAAAATTTCATGTTGAAATAGAGTCTCACTAAGTTGACCCAGCTGGCCTCAAACTTGTAATCCCCCTGCCCCAGCATCCTGATTCACAACCTGCATTTGGTTCCTTCGTGTGTGGGCTGTAGCAGTGACCAGGGAAGGCCAGACACCTCTCAGTGAATTGTGACTGCTGTCGCCAAGCGGGGGTGATTGGCAAGTTATGGAGTTTAAGCATGTTACTAGGACAAAACACCCGAACAAAAGCATCTGATGGGAAGAAAGGGTTTATTCGGCTCACTGTCTCAAGGGGAAGCGTCATGATGGCAGGGGACACGATAGCAGGAGCAGGGGTGGATGTCACTGCTTGACACCACAGGTGAAGAAAGCAGCAGGTGTGAGCTGAACTCTGGCGTGCTGGAGGCTAATAACCTTCAAGGTCCACCCCACGGACACGCCTCATCCAGCCGGGCTCCTCCTCCCAAATTGCCAGCATCTGGGAATCAAGCATTCAAAACATGAGTTGATTGGGGACATCTGATTCATTTCCATTTACAGTACTTTCAACTAATGATTTATTGGGACATAACATAGTTAAGGACCATTTGCACTTGATAATGTATTTTCAAAAAATCTTATCATCACAATAATTCATAAAGTGCCTCCAGGTAACAGAGTCACCAAAAAAATATAACTTTCTTTCAAAACTTCCATACCATCTTTGTAGTTGAGGGTACAAGGAAATTTTCCTTTTCTTTTCTTTCTTTCTTTTTTTGACTTTTTTTCATATCTTTCACCCATTGTTACACATTGATCTGTTAATAAAGAACTGACTAACTTACTATTGAGAGTCACTAACACTGGGCTGCTGCATCAGCCTTCACAGGCACAATAGCTTTAATGAAGAAAAGAAAAGAAATTACTTATACTATAGAAAGGAATCGTAATTTTCCAAAGATCATCCAGGTGCTACTAATTAGACCATAGCAGAATGTGAAGATCTACAAAGAGTTGACAAGAAGCTCTTTATTAAAGGGATTTTTTGTTTTTCCGAGGTAGGGTCTCACTCTACCCCAGGCTGACCTGGAATTCACCATGTGGTCTTAGGCTGGCCTTGAACTCACGGTGATCCTCCTACCTTTGCCTCCCATGTGCTGGGAATATGCACCACCACGTCCTGCTTCTTCTTTTAGAAAATTATCTGTTTGTTTGTTTGTTTCCAAGGAGAGAGAGAATGAATGGGCATATCAGGGCTTCTAGCTGCTGCAAATGAACTCCAGATACATTCACTTTGTGCATCTGGCTTTACGTTGGTACTGGAGAATTGAACAGGGGTAATTGGGCTTTGTAAGCAAGTGGCTTAACCACGAAGCCATCTCTCTAGCCCTTTTCAAAGGATATTTGATGTTACTGTGAGTTAGATTTGGTGAAGATCTTCCTAGAGAGTTATGACCATAACCTCTACCACTTCACAATAAAAGGAGTTACAATTAAAAAGACAGATAGGGCTGGAGAGATGGCTCAGTGATTAAGGCACTTGCCTGCAAAGCCTAGTGACCAGGGTTCAATTCCCCACAGATGCACAAGATAGAACATGCATCTGAAGTTCATTTGCAGTGGCTAGAGGCCCTGGCACATCCATTCTCTCTTTTTCTATGTGCCTCTTTCCCAAATTAATAAAGAAATAAAATATTTTCTCATTATGGTCAATAAATATATATATTAAAATTTTAAAAAAGAAATAAAATATTTAAAAATATGTTAATTCATGTATCTATGTACTTGGATGTTCACTTGAGAGTATTTACATTCATGTGCTAAACAACACAGGAAAGAGGCAGAACCCTGGGGATCAGAAAGTTCTATGTGGCAGAAAGTCTGTAACCTTCGAGGGTAGCATCACCAGCCTCGGCTGTTTTGATACAGTAGTGACAGACCAAAGACCTTGGGAAGTCTTTTTGCTCCTCTTCCCAACAGTGACTCTGAAGGATGAGACATGTCACCAGCACTCCTAATGGAACAGTACTCACAGAGGCTACAGGAAGTTGTAACAGAAGGCCTGGAAGGGGATGGAGAGATGGCTCAGTGGTTAAAGGTTGTTGCTTGTAAAGCCTGAGGGCACCAGCTCGATTCTCCACTACCCACATAAAGCCAGACACACAAAGTGGCACATTGTCTGGAATTTGTTCACAGAGGCAAGAGGCCCTGTTACCCTTCTTTTCTTTCTTTCTTTCTTTCTTTTTTTCTCTTTCTTTCTTTTCTTTCTTTCTTCCTATCTTACTTTCTGTCTGTCTGTCTTTCTCTTTCTGTCTTGTCTATCTCAAATAAATAAATAAATAAATAAATGTACTAATTAAAAAGAAAAGAAAAGAAAAGGCTTGGAGGAAGGGAAGGGAAGGGAAGGGTTGACAGTATTCACACAGGTCAACTTTTCTAGAGAATCAGTCCCTGGCCACAAAAATATATCCCCTCAGTAGGCAGTAGCTCTATAGGCGAAGACTTCCTGCCTGAAAAACTATTCCTCAGGTTTCCTTGTCTGGGTGTAGGGAAGCCTTCCAGACTTGCTTAAGAAATGATCTGAATAACAAACATGCTAAAATGTCAGGCTGAGCAAGAAAACAGCGCTGTACCCAAGGCTGTCAGGCACAGGACCTGACACACCAGCTCACCATCTTCTGCCTCTCGTCCCATTTGTCTTTCCCTGGGGATCTGTGTTTGTGGACTGATCAAGGGCCCAGGTCCTCACACAGGGGAATGATCAATAGAAACTTACTGGGAATGAAGAGCTGAATAAACCAGCCAGGAATTTAAGAGGATGACTGTGTGCTTACAGTTTATAGACGTTCTGACCTTTCAGAAGAATGACTTGAAATGAAAGTGGGTAAGAAAGAGAAAACCAGCCTTACGGAAGGTCCTTAGGGCTCTGGCAAACATTTAGGCCCCATAAAGATATTTGAATCCAGTGACTTTGTTTTTGAATGGATGACAGATGTGCATAAAACTGAATGAAGAGCAATGGTTTATTTAAATACATTTCACTTGACATTTCAATCTCTGTTTCCTCCCTTTGTTCTGTTTCCTACTCCCTAGGAATGTGCACATTATTTCCTGGAGGTCAAAGACAAAGATATCAAGCATGCTCTGGCTGGGCTTTTTGTAGAAATCCTTGTTCCGGTAGCTGCTGTGAGTTACGATTTCATTTCTAAGTACTTCAGGTTGGGTCATCAGGTCAATCAGCCAACAATGTCATAGTAAATATTCACATGCATCTGTGTTTCAGGCTGTTAAAAATGAAGTCAACGTCCCCTGTCTTCGAAACTTCGTGGAAAGTCTCTATGACACCACACTGGAACTTTCTTCTCGAAAAAAGCATTCCTTGGTTAGTAACCACGAGTCAACCCAAAATCCAATCAAAATTGCAGAGACTCAAATTCCTAGGTTGAAATGTCTTTGAAAGTTATAAGGACTTCACAGATGGGAGATGATCTGCAATTCTCAAAAACTGTCACCGTTTCACACTCCAGAGCCTGCCTTTAGCCCTGACCCATGAGTCCCAGTAATGTGAGAGGATTAGAACCTTGGGCGACCTAGTTCTATAGATTTGGCTGTTTATTTTTAAATGGGCTTGACTTCATTTTTGTTTGATTTTCTGAAAAGATTACCCAATTGGAAGACTAAAGTTTATAATAGCAGTTTCCGTTTTAATCCCAGGAGCCTACGCTGTCTAATTTCTATCCAGACACTCCGAATAAAATGTGAACACATCAGGATAGGGAGATGGGAGATAGTTGCCTCCAGGCAGGAGTGTCTGAAAGCTAGAGAGGAGTTCTTGAGAAAGCAACATGGAGTCCTTTGTGAGTTACCCTCTGTTCCTCCGCATGGTGAATAGAACAGGGCTTTGTAACCTGGTAAGTGGATGCCAGCTATCGGTGTGGGCATCTGAAGGAAGTAGACAGCTGATTTCAGGCCTGGTTTATGCTGGCCTCCAAAGCATGGGCACCACAGTCATGACCTGAACAGACACTTGGAGTTCTTCGGCTGGTCATGGCGATGAATTTGCTCATTTGTCTCTATCCCGTGGTCATCGTGGCTAACTGCATGCATTTTGAACTGCATTAGGATTGCATATAAAAGCCCTCTTAGACTAAGTTCACATAAAGAAGAAAACGAAGCCAGGCGTGGTGGCACACACCTTTAATCCCAGCACTCAGGAGTCAGAGGGAAGATGATCCCCGGATGGATTCTAGCTCAGTCTGGGTTAGAGTGAGACCCTACCTTGAAACCACCCCCCAAAAAAAGAATAAAGCTAAATAATGAATTGCAGAGCACCAAATCTTACCCACTGGCACTTATAAGAAAGGTTAATATTGATAGGCAAGTTATGTCTCTGTTGAAGTCTTCTCCGGCCTTCACGGTGTGGCCACCCCAGCAAAGCATCCTGTGGTGTTCTTCGGGTGGCTGTGTATTGGTTTTGCTGTCTTCTCCCGTTGCTGTGGGAAAGTGGCCAGTTAGGCAGGAAAAGCACAGTAGCACCCATGTTTACTTGGTCATAAGCAAATTCCTCCTGTGGTCGAATTTGTCTTCGTAGAGTTTACCAATGAAATAACATTTCTTTCAGGAATCTTCCTTAATTACAGGAAGATTACTTGCATAAATAAATACATACACCTACGTCTAAGACCGGAACAAACCAGGAGACATTTATGAGTGAAAAGGCCAATTATGTTTTCAAAATTAATATAGCTTCGTGTGTGTGTGTGTGTGTGTGTGTTTCCCTGGAGGGATCTAGCATGGTGAGTTTGTTTTTAAAGTTGATAAGTGAAAATTAAGTTAGTGAATCAGCTTTTCTTCAGACTGTACATAAAACATTCATATTACTATACATTAACCATAGTTCTAGATGGTTCCATCAAGCCTTGTCAGGAAGCAGTTACATAATGCTTGTCTGCTGTCAAGGGACTTTGCTGTGCTTTCCAACATTGTGTATCTTCTGGCCAGAAGGGCCACAGAGGAGGAGGGTGGGCAGTGGGTGCAGAGATTGGGTGTTTTCTGGTTTGTGGAAATGTCAGTCATCCTGTGCCTTGGCCCCTTTCTTCTCAGGCCTTGTACCCTCTGGTGACCTGTCTACTGTGTGTCAGTCAGAAGCAACTGTTCCTGAACAGGTGGCATGTTTTCCTCAACAACTGTCTGTCCAACCTCAAGGTCAGTGTTTGTCAGCTCAACAGAAAACATTTTATAAAAATTTACAAAATTACCTTTTTGTTTTGGAGACAAACTATGTTGCCCAGGCTAACCTCAAACTCACACTTCCGCCTCAGCTTCCCACGTGCTGGGATTACATGTTTGAACTGCTTACAGTAAAATTCTTCAGCAGGTATATGGGCTTCTGGCTAGACACCAAGGAAACCACTATGGATTCGGGAAAAATAGGTCTGTTATAATAAAGATCATTTTAAAGATAAAATGAAAATCACTTTATATCTATATACACATGTAGATAAGCAAGTGTAGAGATATACGTCTGTTGTCACATGTTACGTAAGTGACACGTAAATAAAACAATGATCACACTTGGATGACCTAAGCAGGTGAGTTGATTTCAGAAACTTTTCTCTGTTCCTTTCAGATTAGGCGAATGTTTTGGAAACAGAAGCTTCAGTCTGTGAAGGAATGAGCTAGCTGGATGCATTTACCTCCAGTCACTCTTACCTGGGATTATTTGAGGGTGTTCTAACCACATGACAGTGACCACATTACTGCTCTCCAGGTGGGCAGGAAGATGCCAGGTAGCAGGAGGAATAACGTCATGGCCCCTGAGATCAAGGAGCCTAGAGTTCAGACACTTATGAAAAGCTTTAAAATTGGCTTTGTAATTAGAAGTAGAAACATGTTTTCAGTTTTTCACAACTGATAGGTAAGACAAATGAACAAAAACTTTCCATATATAAGAGCAAATAGGCCCAGTGTGGTGATGCACACCCGGTATCCAGCATTGGGGAAACTGAGGCAGGAAGATCACAAGTTCAAAGATGGCCTGAGCTACATAGCAAGACCTTGTTTCAAAAAGCAGAACAGAACGCTTAAAACGGGGATGCGTTCTTCACATCTGTTCCTATTTGTGTCCAAAGCTGTGGTTCAGTTTCTTTCACAAGTTTGATATCTGTTACTTTTGAAATTTTTAAAAAAGACTTACTTATGAAACCTTGTATGTGCTTCTACTTGTTGCCTCATTTTGTGTTTTTCTGAAGACAGTCTTTAATCTGGAGGAGTAGTTAAGATTAATTATATTATTTTGTCATTTATGATAATTACATGATAATCTCCAGCGAGTTGTTGTAAGTACCAACTATGTCCTGGCTCTGAAAGCTGCTTGTGAAATCCAAGATTAGAATCATTTATTTTCTTCAGATCGGCAGTGAGATAGAATCACAGTGGCTACAGATGGAAGCTTTTAAGTGCTCTCAAAAATGAAATGTCTTGGACTGGAGAGATGGCTCAGCAGTTAAGGCACTTGCCTCTAGTGCCTAAGGCCCTGGGTTCAATTCCCCAGGACCCACATAAGCCAGACACAGACACACAAGGCGGTGGCCCTGGCACACATATTCTCTCTCTCTCTCTCTCTCTCTCTCTCTCTCTCTCTCTCTCTCTCTCTCTCTCTTCTCCATATATATATATATATATATATATATATCTGCTTGAGAAAGAATAAATAAAAAGAATTTTACAAAATGAAATGTCTTTCAGGGTTAGCGACTGTTACATAATAGCCACGTTAAGGTATTTGGTTTGAGGATATCTCCATCTGTCCTATATTCTAAAGTGCATCCCAATGCCAGGCTGGTGATTTGACCCACTTTTGTTATCCAGTTCTTAATTCCAGTAAATTTTAAAATATGTTGTATGAAAAATGGTCATTTTCAACAAAACAAACAGAAAAATCGTTGAATGTGTTTATGATGGAGTTTCTGAATATATATTTAATATATATGGAATTAAAATTAAAATATTTTGTACAATTTACTGCTTTTGTCAAAAGGACCTCCCCCCAAAATGGGTCCAAATTGGTTTTGAGAAACAGCTGGAGAGATGGCTCAGCGTTTAAGGCACTTGCCTCCAGTGCCTAAGGCCCCAGGTTCAATTCCCCAGTACCCACATAAGCCAGACCCACAAGGTGGTGGCCCTGATGCTCTCTCACTCTCTCTCTCTCTCTCTCTATCTATCTATCTATCTATCTATCTCTATCTCTCTGATAGAAAATGAATAAATAAGAAGCAAACTATATGCATTCATTCTTTAAAAAAAAAGAAACAGCAATGTATCTTACTTTGGAACCTAATTTTTCCAAAATTTAATACTGTTTAGCATTCTTACCAAAGTCCACCAGAAGAAATAATAAGAGTTATAAACTGCCCCAGAGAGAAGTAGATGTTGTTGTTAACAATATTTTCTTATACAAGCATTGTGCACAATAGAATTTCATTTTTGTTTATTTTAATTTTTATTTATTTATTTGCAAGTAGAGTAATAGAAGAGAGAGGGAGGGAGGGATGGAGAAAGAGAGAGAGAAAGATAGATAGATAGATAGATAGATAGATAGATAGATAGATAGATAGATAGATACAGACAAATGCAGGAATATTTTACTTTATGAATAGTAAACTGTTGGAATTCACCATCCTTACCCCAAAGTTGAAGGATATAAAGAGATCCTTGATGGTTATAAGCAGAATAAAATTATATATGCTTACAGTGTAACCCAGCAGGAATTTGAATGTGGGATTATTTTTAAATGCCATTAGTATATAGAACATATTCTAAAACATCTCAAACATGTTCTACCCCACCCCCACCCCCATACACACACACACTTGCTCACTAGGGATCAAAAATCTGAGGGAAAACCAACATGGCTTCAAAAGTTTACTTTACCTTGACCAGCTTTGGGTTTTGTTCTCCTAAGAACCACCCTTATCATTTGACAGGGAACCAACCTCCCGGCCAGGCAGCCCTACCCCATATTCCTCTTTCTGAAAATCCACTTCCTTCCTTCTCTGTCCCCCTGATGCTTAGGGGTGTAGTGTTTGCATCATCTTGCTAATTTGGTGACCATGGTTGACGTCACTGCAGAGCTGAGCTGAAAAGGTGAGCAGAGCAGAGAGGCTGTGGGCATCACAGCTTCAGAGTAAGCACTCCTCATGCCAAGGCCTGGCTTTGTCCTCAGCACCCACCTGTCAAAAGCAGGCTCTGGAAACACAGACTTGAATTCTTTAATATTTATACTTAGTTAACAGCCATATTCATAATATGTCCTCTGAAATCATGAGAAACTTATGACACTGTCTCAAGACATTTACGTTTTTCAGGAACTCTTGGTCACTGATGACCAGTTATTATTTTTTTTCTTTGATGCTTTCTAGGACAGAATCTGAACATATTGAGCTCTGTGAAAAAAAAAGACATCACTTCCTGCCTGCCGTATTACACCTAACTATGAAAAAAGGAAACATGCTTTGAGAATTTAATAATGCTTTCAAAATGTGTTTTTGCATTCTTAATAACTATGTACTCATTTCTTATCCTTCCAAACTAAACGTAATTGGGAGAATTTTAAATTGTCTTTCCTTGTACAAAAAAAATGAATATTGTAGTGTGTCCCAGATTGTTTAAAAAAGATAAAGGAAAGACAGAAACCTTGACAGTAAAGAAATGCATTTATTATGTAATTAATGTAATTATTATGTAGTGAATGAATCTCATGGATTGGAGATTTAGTAGTCTGAGTAGCACAGGCTGTGCATTCTTTGTCGTGTGGCTCTGGTGTCACCACAGGTGACACTGAGCTCGGCCAGTGTGTTCATAGATGTTAGCTTATTTTTTCTAAAAATTTTTCAGAGCTCTCCTCCCTAAGTTAGACATTAACCTGCATTCACCCCCCCACACACATACAAACATGCATGCACAGTACTGTGCATAGGCACAGTACACAGGCACCAGAGAAACAATTCTCCTTTCATCTCTGTCACCACATATTAGGACTTGAATTCCTTTTTTTGTTGTTGTTCAGAAGTTCTTTGCAAGGAGAGAGAGAGAGAGAAAGAGAGAGAGAGAGAGGGAGAGAGGGAGAGAGGGAGAGAAAGAGAGAATGGGTACATCAGGGCCTTTAGCCACTTTGTGCATCTGGCTTTACATGGGTACTGGGTCGTTACATGAACCTGGGTCGTTAGGCATTGCAGGCAAGCACCTTAACCACTGAGCCATCTCTCCAGCCCCCAGAAGTTCTTTACCAGTAGCCCCCAGGCATCATCTTGGGTACTGAACGACAAATAAGACCATATACTCTCTGGTCTCTTTGACTAGCCATTTAGTGGAGGAGATAGACAATAAACCAATAAATAAATATATAAGAATAAAAACCTTCAAGAAGTGATAACTCCCTTGAGGAGAATCATTTATTACAATAGAGAATGGTGCTTTGGGGGGCAGAAAAGAGAGGTCCTACCAATATACTTTGACTCCCAGTAAAAATCCCAAACCAAGAGTGTTTACAATACATTTGTTTGATGAATCTTATCTTCTTGACCTACCAGATAATTGTTTGTAACAATTACAATGATGCTTAGAGAATTCCAAAATTTTTCAAATATTTTAATAATGCACTTATTAATATCTTTACTTTGTGGATTGAGATACTGAGTAATATATTAAGAATTCCACAATTATTGACTGAATGCATCATTTATTTTAAAAATGACTATCCTTTGTAAATACCACTTTGAAAGAGTATAATGTTAGCTATTTTAAAAGTTTATTTTCAAGATGTATTTAGTCTGCTTGATATCAGCCTCATTTCTTTTTTTTATCATTTCTATCATTTTGAGAAAATACTATTCTTCAATGAGACATCTTTCTAATCTAGCCACTGAATACAAAAATAATCTTCATAAATTATTGTAACTTCAGCAGCATATTAATTGGATAACATGCAGTTATCAAAAGGAAATCAAATTAAAATGATTCAAGTATCCTGAAGAAATGTCCAAGAAATGGGAAATGTTAAGGGTATGAAAGAAACGCACTGGAAAGCAACGGGCTTACTTAAATGGATTTGGTTGAAATGGAAGGTAAAAACCAGAAGGTATTTGGGTAGATCCAGATCAGCAGATCACATAACTAAGAATGCTTATCCCTGTGTGCCTAGGACTCTATGGAAGCAGGTTTCTCAGAGCTCCTACTTCACCAAGAATGTCTGCCAATCAACACAGGATAAACAGCCAGGTGACCTGGTCAAGTGGTCAGCTGATGTGCCAGTAACTGACCCTGTCACTGGTGACTGCAGCTGACCTTTTCATTCCTAGCAATTAAATTCAAATAGCTTTGACCACATTTAAAGCAAAGTGTAAAAGCAGACGGGCATGCCATTGGGCAGGCTGGCACATCATCTGAAGTCAGTGATGAGTCCCTTAGGTGTGATACACCGGGTCCAGGAGAGATCTGCCCTACAGCCCACTGGCTCTCTAAATCATTTTATCAGCAAGTCTTGATGCCATTAGAAATACATAAACGTTAATTAATACTTAAATAATCAAGATAGAGTCCAACAGAAGAATAGTCATTTGAACTTGAAACTAAAACCCAAATATCATTGGTCCGAGCATATACTAAGACTGTTTTCATCCTGAAAATGTACACTGGATACCTATGTTTTTGTTTGCTAACAGGGAAATACATACTTTTGGGAAAGAAGTCCCATCTTCAAATAGAGGCAACTTAGTAGGTCCCAGTAGCATATCTAAGCAGCCTCTGTTTAAGTTTAGGCTGGAGTATACTTTTTAAAAATTTTATTTGTGTCATACACATGCACAAGTATACCTCTGCAAACGTGGAAGTCAGGGGACATCCTGACAGTCTCTGGCTACCATAAATGAACGCCAGTCTAGCTGGCCTGTGAGCTCTGGATCCCCCAGCTCTTCCTCCATTGTCATAGGCTCTTTGGGATCACAGAAGCATGGTATCAGTTTGCATCTGGCTTTATATGGGTGGTGGGGAGGAGCAAACTTGGGTTACCAGGGTTTGCAAGCAAGTGCCTTCAACTGCTAAGCGATCATCTCCCCAGCCACTGAAGAAGAAATAGTTTTTTTTTTAATTAGGACCTTTATGTATTTAATATATAACTTAAATATTTAGTATTTTATTTATTTATCTTTATTTCTTTTCAAGGAGATGGGGAATCAAACCTGTGTTGTTAGGCTTTGCAGGCAGGTACCTTAACTGTTGAGTTATCTCTCCAGCCCTGGAGTAGAAATTTTAGATTGCCTAAATCAAATCCTGGTTCTGCTGTTTTTAAAAAAAATATTTTATTTATTTATTTATTTATTTATTTATTTATTTATTTATTTATTTATTTAGGGGAGAGAGAGAGAGAGAGAGAGAGAGGGAGAGAGAGAGAGAGAGAGAGAGAGAGAGAGAGAATGGGCATGTCAGGGCCTCCAGCCACTGCAAACAAACTTCAGACACATGTGTACCTTGTCCATCTGGCTTTAAGTGGGTACTGGGGAATTGAACTCGGGTCCTTCTCTCCAGCCCTGGCTCTGCTGTTTATTAGCTATGTGACCTTGTGTAAATTGACTTCTCTGGGTCTTGATTTATTAATCTGTAAAATGAGAAAGATAAACTCTACTCCAGTCAGCCTTTCATCACCATAACAAAATGTCTGCTATAAATAAGTTATAAAGTGCAAAGGTTTGCCTCGACTTGTATTTTTGGAGATTCCAGTGATGGTCACGTGGCCCCTTTGCTTAGGTTGGTGGCAGAGCAGGGCTTTATGATGGGTGCACGTGGCAAGGACAAACTGTTCGCCTCATTGGGAAAAGAGAGACCCCACCTCCACCATCACCGAGGAGGGCGCATCCCCAGTGAATAAAGACCCCCACTGTGCTCCACCTCATAAAGGCTCTACCCCCCCCCATTGCACCACAGTGAGCACTAAGCCTTCAATGCATTGGCTTTGGGGACACTTCTCCAAGCCATAGCAAGCAGTGACGATGAGGCCTGATACCCTAAGCACATGCATTCCGGTTCCAGAAAACCATTCTTATGGAAGCAGAAGTCCCAGTTACCACTTACTAGCCGGAAGACAGAGCAGTACGTCACACATCTCCCAATTCTCTTCATCTGATGTGTTCCGTGAAGAGCTTTTGAAATACCCAAGTGTCATTCAAGTGCGAGATGGTATTGTCATGGGGCCTGGCTTCAGCTTTGCACCTCGGGTCGCTTCTACCTGGGTTCTGGACAACGCAGTCTTGTTTGTGTGTCGAGGTGTGCAGCGGCCACTACTTGGTTTTGTTTTTAATAAAGATTTCACCAGTCACTTGGGTGCCCGGATGGACAAGCCAAGTTTCCTGGGACTCACCATATGACAGGAAGCTTGTAGCATATAGGAAAATATTGTAGGAAACAGAAGGGTCACAGGAGAGCCTCCCCAGTGGCTGGGGAAGGAGTGGCAAGAAGCTGATACCGAGGTCTTTGCTGGCCAGAACACCAGGTATAGGAAGGCATCCTGGCATTTGGAGAATTCAGAAGGATGTCACTGTGAAGGGCACCTATCCGGGGATGGCAGCCAAGGGGGTCCTGGCCAGGCAGGGCCCCTCACATGCCGTGTTAAGGAATACAGATTGTCCAGTAGGGTTTTATAAACCTCTGAAGGACTTTACATACAAGGAATTAAAAAGTCATGTTTATATTGAAGAGTATCACTGGTCAGTGCAGAGATGGAAGAGACGTGAAGAAAGGGCTTTAGTTCCAGACAGGATCGAGAGCATCTCAAGAGCTAGAAATGAACATCCATGGACAGAACAGACGAAAGCCCAGGTCAACCAGCTTTCTTCTTCAGTCTGTATGGGAACAGCAGATAATCTCAGACATAGGCAAAAACTAAATAAAATCAATTATTACTAGTTTTCAATTCCCTTTATCCAAAACATTTTACAAATTATCTCATTCACTAGCAAAAAAAACCCCTCAAAACTCTATATAAATATGTACTTCTAAAAGGCTGGATTATTTTTTCCTACAGCTAGACGGTTCTGAAGTTTATATAAAAGTAGCCGGACGTGGTGATGCACGCCTTTAATCCCAGCATTTAGGAGGTAGAGGTGGTAAGATCGCCATGAGTTCAAGGCTATCCTGAGACTACATAGTGAATTCCAGGTCACCCTGGGCTAGAGCGAGACCCTACCTCGAAAAAACAAAAACAAAAACAAAAAAGAGTGGAGGATAATCACATGGGATTGGGGGGGGGTTCAACAATGGGAAGACCAGGGTGATTTCCTGTTGATGTCATGTAATTCTCTGTTGTTTCCATTGACAGTCTTCTGAGTTCCACCTTGATGAACAACAGACTAGCACCCCCCACCGCAGCCCCACCCCCCACCTCCACCCCCATTACTCTTTCTTGTCATCATGGCCTTATCCTCAGGGACTCTTTATCTAGTGAACACTTAGGAGGCCAACACACTATGAGTCCCAGGTGTCTTGTATGTCACCCACCCAGCCGGCCAAGCACTGGGAGATCACTGTCCGGGCTGCCTTTGAATCAGAAATCTTACATCTGGGTTTCTGTTTCAGAATAAAGACCCTAAGATGGCTCGCGTGGCACTGGAATCTCTCTACAGATTACTTTGGGTTTACATGATTCGAATCAAATGTGAAAGCAATACAGCAACTCAGAGGTAAGGACTGGGCTTGTCCTGAGGGTGAGATCCGGTCATTAGCTCATCCTTGGAGACCATATGGCCCGTCACTACCCCATCCCTTCTGCAAGAGCTAAGATGGTTCCTTCACCTTTGGCCTAGGAGTCTTTACTGAAACTCCAGCCTCCTCCAAGACCCCCAGATCTGCTTCCAGAATTGCACTTGTCACCTTCTGAAAGGAAGCCAGCTGTAATTTCTAACGGCCCTCGGTTTCCAGGAACCGAACTTTTCATGGCGTGATCATAGTCGTGGAAGGGATGAAGTGGTGTGCTTTCCTTTTCTGAATCTGCTCCGACACTAAGATGAACCAGACGTGTGCCATTTTCCCTTACAGAACTGGAGCTCAGCCAAAATCTTGCTTGTTCTCTCTCTCTTTTTTTTCCCTTATCTTCCAGCCGACTTATAACCATCATCACAACACTTTTCCCCAAAGGGTCCCGTGGTGTGGTGCCCAGGGATATGCCCCTGAACATCTTCGTGAAAATCATCCAGTTCATTGCTCAGGTAATACGGAAGTTTCTGGAAATAATGATCTTCTAATTGCTTTGAAGTAGCCAGCCTCCAGAAGTACTAAGATTTTTTTAAAAAAGCTAAAAGAATATTTTAAGTGTTTAGACTTGTCAGAAAGGATCTGAGCGTTTTCACACATACATAGTGGTTTCGCTTCAAAACTAATTGTCATATGCATCCAGCGTCTTTGGCATCTAATGAATATACTGAAAGAGTTCATGTGACTCATCCAAGGTCTCAAAGCCTGTGAGTTAGGAGGGTCCAGCACTTGCCCAACATGGGCAAGATTCCTGATTTGATCCCCTACACTGAAAGAAAACAGAATGCTCCTTGGAAGACTTCCTTGACTCTCCTCCCGACTTTTCCAGTTCTCTGCTCGTAAGGAGAGATCCAAGATTCTGATATTTGGTAGAAATTTAATTTTTTTATAAGCCAATATAGTGACATTTGAAGAATTTCATAGGGGGATGTGCATTTAAGAAGTCAAATTTATCCTTTGCAAAAACTAAGCACATTGAAGTGATGTTAATTTACTTAAAAATCTGTCTGGTAACATTAAAGCCAGTTTGGGTCATACTACACTATTGAAACATAAGATTTTTACTTTGGGGGGAGGGCTGGTAAAAGGCTGAGGACTGAACCCAGGGTCTAGAGTATTCCAAGCATACGCCCATCACCAGTTATACCTTCCCGTCACAACTTTGACTTTTTAAAACTCTTTAAGTGTAAGTGATTTCTCTTCTTTTTTAAAATAATTTTTATTGTTCAGAATTAGATAAATTGTATTAGTAAATATTATGTTGGTATCCCCGATTCCCTCCTCCCTGTCCCCAATCCACTGGGTATCCTCCTTGGTGGGTATACTGGATGGTTCCATGGGGTAAGGGGTTATGGATAGCACAACCTGCAGCCAGGTTTCCCCCCACTTGTGTGTTGTTGCTGAGGTGGGCCATGTCTCTGGATATTCTCCCCCTCCATAACTCAAGTGTAAGTGATTTTTATCCCCTCTCTGGCCACTGAGATTTATAGAGGAGCAAGGAGAATATCTTGCTTTTGTCTTGAGGCAGGATCTCACCCTGTTCTTGATGGCCGGGACTCATTCTGTACCCCAGGCTGGCCTTGAACTCTCAATGGGACCTCACCACTGAGTACTAGGATTAAAGAAATGAGCCAGCACACCGAACTTAGGGAGAGTGTCTTATTCCACCCCAGCCTCTGCTATGAGCACCCCTCTTCTCAAAACAAGCCATTTTTTTATCTGTCCCATTCAGGACAGAAATGATTTCCTACTATGCCTTGGAATATTGTGTGGCCAAAAGGAAATGTGGAAGTAAAATTAGACTATTTAGCATTTGGTATCTCTGTGTTGGATTCAACGAAAGACCACTGTACCATTTATACTTAGAGAAAGTACATTACTTGTTTCTGTAGGTGGAATTTTTTTTGGGGGGGGGATTTACTGTAATTTTTCTACATGTTAAGGATAGGCCATGACTGTTCTGGAATATATCATAGGAACATGTCATATTTTAGTAGCTACTAATTGTGTTATTGGAATCTTTCTTAAATCTTGTCATTTAAATAGCCTTAATATGTCTTATTTGTTGATTATTCTTCCTACTTCCAGAATTATGTTTTATAATAAGAGCCAGAGGATGTTTTAAAGGTATAGAATAAAAGAAAATACTTGTTTTTCACTAATATCATTAAAAATATTTTGTAAAGTGGCCAGGCATGCTGGAGCACACCTTTAATCCCAGCATTGGGGAGGCAGAGGTAGGAGGATCGTTGTGAGTTCAAGGCCAGTGTGAGACTACATAGTGAATTCCAGGTCAGCCTGGGCTAGAGCAAGCCCCTACCTCCAAACAGAAAAATTGTAAACTGAATTTGAAAAGTTCATCAACATCTATAGTACAAATAGACAGGTGTTCTTTTGTTGTGGTTTGTCTTTTGTTTTTGTTTTTCTGCATCTGCGGCTCTGGGCCCGGGGAGCTAACTCGGAGCATGATGCCCGTGGGCTCAAGGAAGACACAGAGGCAGCTCTGACAGCGGTTCAGATGGGCCTGGGTCTTCCCTCGGGGTTCTCTGTGACCCATAAAACTGAGAAGAACCCCTTTAGCAGCCATCTGCTTGGTACATATAGTGAAAAACTGCTCTCTCATGTTTTCCCTCCAGGAACGTCTAGATTTTGCAATGAAAGAAATCATTTTTGATTTCCTTTGTGTGGGAAAACCAGCCAAAGCCTTCAGTCTCAACCCAGAGGTATGAATGAATGAACCTTTTATGTACTTCTAACAGAGCACATATTCACAGAGTCATCTTGGCTTGGGAACTTTGGGGGCTAGGGTGAGGGACAGCTTCTCCCAGAGGCCTTCTGCTTTTCTATTCATGTCCAAGTCCAGATGATGATATTTCAAAAGTAACGTTTTGGGGTGAAAGGATTCAGGATGACGCAATGCTGATGCCTACTATATTCCATTCTTGTAAAATGGGGTAATTCTTGTCTCCAAACGATCATCTGTTGCCACAAGTTAGGTTGTTCTATTTTAGAACAGGAAGTGGGGTGAGGGGCTGAGAAGATGGCTCATGTGGTTGCCTAACAAGCATGAGGGCCTGAGCTCAGTCCCCAGTACCCACATACAGGTGTGTGCCTGTGATCCCAGTGCTGGGGAGGTGGAGGCCAGAGTGTAGCCTCATGGATAAGTTGCACCTTCATCTGCACACATACATGCACCCCCCCACACACACATGCATAAGAAGACAGGTAAGTGCTTTTAATTATAACTATGTTGATGCAAAATAATTTAGTATTGGTAAGTAAGGATAAGTATATGATAGTCAAATTGCTAAAACCTTATGAAATTAAATAAACACTGTACAAACCTATGTTTCTGTGACAACATCCCAACTCAAGGGCCAGGCATAGCATGGAAATGAGTTGCTGGTGAGTAATCTATGCAAATGCAGTGGGCGGGGCTATGCAAATAAATAGCAAACTCAATCTTCAGCCTTTGAAAACACTGTCAGCCAACAGAAATAAACGTGGCCAGCTGCGCCTTTGCAGCCCTTTTCCTGGGACACATGGAAGAGATACTGTACCAACCACCCAATAAGCTAATTTTGCTAGTTACCAAAGGTTCGGTTTCTTTGCTGGCTCTGTGATGTTGGCTTCTGATGCTGCTTTTCCACTTGCTAAAGGGACAAATCGCAGGCTCCCTTTACAAAAGGTGACACCAAGACTACTATGTTTCAAACTAAGATGGGTGCGAGACCAGGAGAGAGAGAGAGAAGGAAGGAAAGGAGAAATTGTATACTATTAAAATGTGTTTTTTAAGATTATTTCTGGGCTGCAGAGATGACTCAGTGGTTAAATGTGCCTGCTTGTAAATCCTAATGGCCTTGGGTTCGATTCCCCAGGACCCACGTAAAGCCAGATGCACAAAGTGGCACATGTGTCTGGAGTTTGTTTGCAGTGGCAGGAGGCCCTGGGGCACCCATACTCACTCTTTTTCTGTCTTCTTCTTTCTCTCTGTCTCCCTTTCTCCCTCTCTCTCAAATAAATAAATATTTTGAAAAGATTATTTCTATCTTCACAGTGATTATATCTGGTTCCTGCATCCTGTCATGAAGTAAAGCAATTCAGAGCACAGAGGCCCAGCCTAGCTTGTTAGGTGCAGAAGCAACCCTAGGGTCCTCTACTCCTGCCCACCATACCCTGCATTCTCTTCTTGGCAGTAAGCTTGCCACGTGCCTGCCAGTAGAACGAGAAACCAAAATATGGGCGTTTCTGTCCGGTGGTTGATCATCTCACAGGTCACAGGTCACAGCCAGGCTCAGACTTTCAGAGGGAGGAGTCAAAGCCATGGCCTTTTGCCTGGAAGAAAGCCAAGGGCTGAAGCCAAGGGCTGGTTCATCATTAGACTTCTCTCTCTGCTGAAGTTCTCAGCATAGCGTTCATTTCTCAGTAATCATGGGGCTACCATGCTAAAAACTATTTCTTAGAATTACTAGGTTACTTGTCTAGAATGACTAAAGTTACCATCATGTCAGATGTTGTGGTACTTGTGTGTCCTCCCAAGACTTGAGAGACTGAGGCAGAAGGATCATGAGTTCAAGACCAGGCTCCAGAGCAAATGAAAGCCAGTCTGGCAATTATAAGCCCAACAAATATTTATATATGACCTGATGTACTCAAATGCAGACGTCCAATAGCCTGGGAAGCAGAAGTTACACATTTAATGAAATATGCTACTATAGGCCAGTTTCTCAGGGAGCAAAACCAGATTGGATCTTTTTTTTTGTTGTTGTTGTTTTGATACACGGTATCACTAGCTCTGCCTCACAAGCAGTCCTCAAACTTGCTAGGTAGCTGAGGATGACCTTGAGCTCCTGACCTGCCTCAGCCTCTCTAATACTAGGATTACAGGCATGCCCAGCTCCAGATTGAGTCTTAAGCATTTTGGAACCAGCTTGTGGAACAAGCCCCTCATATCTAAAGGGTTATCTTAATTTAAAGTGTATTCACCACAACTCATTTCCAGCTGAGTGTCTCATTTTGTTTGGACCTAGGAACTTCCTGTCTGCACTTTCATTGTCATAAAAAATATGCTCATCTGTGAGAAGAATGTCTAAGGCATCAATTTTTCTCATTTTTGCCTTGACCTAAAAGAATATGGGAATTCTCAGTCTTACCCAGTGCTGGAGACAAGAAGAAATAAAAGGCATATAGAAATGAGTTGTTTTCATTCATGAGCAAAGTGATTGATCATAGAAAATTGCAAAGAGGGGGGAGAGGCCAAGAGATGGCTCAGCAGTTAAGGGACTTGCCAGCAAAGCCTAAACCCAGGTTCGATTCCCTGGTACCCACATAAAGCCAGATACACAAAGTAGTATGTGGAGCTTGATGCAGCCTCTAGAAGCCCTGGCACCCCCCCCTCTCTTTCTCTGTCTCTGTCTCTCTCTCTCTCTCTCTCTCTCTCTCTCTCTCTCTCTCTCTCTCTCTCTCTCCTCTCCTCTCCTTGCAAATAAATAAATAAATAAAATATTTAGCTGAACATGGTGGTGCATGCCTTTAATACCAGCACCTGGTAGGCAGATGTAGGAGGATCACCATGAGTTTGAGGCCATTCTACAGAGTGAATTCCAGGTCAGTCTGCACTAGAGTGTGACCTTGCTTTAAAAACAAACAAGAATAACAAAAAAAAAAAAAAACAGGAAAGAAAGAAGGAAGGAAGGAAAAAAGAAAGAAAGAAAGAAAGAAAGAAAGAAAGAAAGAAAGAAAGAAAGAAAGAAAGAAAGAAAGAAAGAAAGAAAGAAAGAAAGTTAGTTGCAAAGCTGGGTATAGTGAAGCACACCTGTGCTACCAGCTCCCACTTCCCCTGTGGGAGGTGGACCCAAGAGGAACAGGAGTTCAAGGTCATCCTCTCTACTTGGAAAGTTTGCAGCCAGCCTGAATACATGATAGATGTTAGCACAAAGTTATCATTTACAAAAAGGGAAGAAAATCCCAAATGCTCTATAGAAAGCCTACCATAACTAATAAATGACTTTTCGAAGTTTCTGGGATACAACATAAATAATATATTAGTCATGAACAATCAGAAATTAAACAGTTTACAGTAACAATGAAAATAAACTTTCTATCAATAAAGAAGACAATAATATGTTACTGTTTTTATTCTGAAACCAAAAAAAATTATAAGAGAAAGCAAAGATCTGAATGTGTGGAGAGAAATAGTATTGGTAGTAGATTAAAAGACAGGGTTGGTAAGAACCCAGTTATCCCCAGTTTGAATTAAATATGTTTTACAAAAAATTATTTATTTACTTAATTCATTGATGCATATGTATATAGGGCAAGGGTCTCTTGCTATTGCAAATCAATGCCAGATGTTTGCGCCACTGGCTTTACATGGGTACTGGGGAATTGAAGCCCCGGCCGGGATGGCAGGCTTTGCAAGCAAGTGCCATTAACTATTGAGCAATCTCTCCAGCTCCTAAACATAGAAAAATCACGATGAGATGTACCAGGGGCAGGATGGAGGGAGGGGAACTTTGCACTCTTTGCAGGGAAAGTACTTCCGAGAACAGATGTCTTGCCCAGTTATCACTGAGAGCCAGCATTATGCCTTACCTGAACTTAAGGATTTTATTTTTTCCTTTCCTTTCCTTTCCTTTCCTTTCCTTTCCTTTCCTTTCCTTTCCTTTCCTTTCCTTTCCTTTCCTTTCCTTTTCTTTCTTTTCTGGAATTCACCACGTAGTCACATAGTCTCAGCTAGTCACGTAGTCTCAGCGTGACCTCAAATTCACAGTAATCCTCCTACTTCTGCCTCTTAAGTGCTGGGATTAAAGGTGTACACCACCATTCCCGGCTAAGGGTGCATTTCTTCTGATACACCCATTATTTTCATGAGTAATAGTTTCTTCTTGCAGCATTAAATTGTTAAAATTGATTCTCAGATTTTGTGGTCTTTGTCAATCAGACATCAAGAACAGGAGATCCTTTTCATGGTCTGTATTTATTACTATTTAATTTGTGTGTATGTATGTTTTACACATGCACATGCCCTTTCGATGCTGCATACACTCACCTGTGGCACTGGTCACTTACCTACGGTGGCCAGAATAGAAAGTCCAGTGTCCTGGTCTTTTTTTTTTTTTGAGCCTGAGTCTCTTTTCACTTTTTCCAGACCTTGCAGAGTCTCTGTTCCTGACAGGACTAGTGTGACCATGGCAGCACACAGCTGTTTTACGAGGGATTTGGAGATTTGAACTTGGTGTCTGGGACCCTAACCACTGAGTCATCTCTCCAGCCCTGTTCACAGTTAGACGCAATGTTTCACTCTTTATGAGTGAATACATATGTCTCCTCTAAGACATTAGAACTTGTTGTGTACCTCAGTTTACCTTAGTGGCACCTGCCACCTTGGATACAGTCCATATTTAATAACCATCTTCCTGGCTGTTTCCTGGTAAGAAGCAAATGGTGACAGATTATGGCTATAGATCTGGCTTTTGGAATTGCATCTTGAGTCTTTCAAGTCATTTTCCCTTAGAAATCAAACACCTTAACTGCTAAGCCATCTCTCCAGCTGATGTGTAATGTTTTTAAAAGGAGAAAATTTACTTTAGCATTATTATATTTAATATTTTCATTAAATATAGTATAAATGTCCCATTTCAGTAGAAGACAAATGAGCAGTTAAGGTCCCTGATTTAGACCCCAAGGCACACCTCTCTTCTCTAAAGCTCGGTGCTTCAAGTTCCCGACTGTCACCGGGTCCTTTCCTTTTCTCATGAGCACGTTGTCTCTCACAGAGAATGAACATCGGTCTGCGTGCCTTCTTGGTGATAGCTGACAGCTTGCAGCAGAAAGACGGTGAGCCCCCCATGCCAGTGACAGGAGCAGTCCTCCCTTCCGGAAACACACTGAGAGTGAAGAAGACATACTTGAGTAAAACTCTCACTGAAGAGGAAGCCAAAATGATAGGTGGGTTTCAGCCATGTTCGAGGAGGGCGTGAAGCTGTCGGAATCCCCGTTAGGTACTTACCTGTAGAGAGATGCCCTTTCAAAACCATCTTTGAGAAGTGTAATTATGCTGAGTGACTCATACTGTCTCCTGGGTTTGCTGCCTCTTAAATTTTTTAGAACCTCCTGGTAAGTATTTTGCCATTTAAATGTTAGCCTTTTATTTGGGTCTTTATAAACCTCTAATTTAGGTTATTGGTTATCTAGTTTATAGTAAATTTCCAAGACATCTGCGTACTTTGCTTGTCTTGTTTGTCATTTTTTAAAATATTTTACTTTTATTTATATATTTGCAAGGATGGGCACACCAGGGCATTTTGCTGCTGCAAAGGAACTCCAGATGCATGTGCTACTTTGTGCATCTGGCTTTATGTGGGGACTGGGGAATCGAACAGAGGCTGTCGGGCTTTGCAAACAAGCGCCTTGACTGTTGAGCCATCTCTCCAGCCCCTCATTCTTTTTTTAAACCAGTACCATTGGTTTAATTTGTATTTCAAACATGCCAAATCCTACAAACACTAGGTTATGTTACATAAATCTAATCTGCCTGACACTTTTCTAATTTAGCTACCTTCATCCAAAGAGGTGATTTTTTTGTTCTTATTTAATTCTGAAGTATCCAAACTTAGATTCCCATTACAAATTTTGTTAAAATAATTCCTACATTTTGAAGATATGAGAGAAACACATGGTTTCTACCTTTTGTTTATAACATGTTAATCAGTTCAGTAAAGTTTAACTGGATTCAGAAGACTTCATGCATGAGAAATGATTATTAGTTCATTAAGACTTGCTTTTCATTTATCTCATTGTGTAGATAGTACAGATACATTCTTAGTGCTATGCATATGATATACAAGTTGTCTTCTACTGAAGTGGGACACATACTATATTTAATAAGAATATTAAATATAATACAGCTAAAGTAAATTTTCTTCTTTTAAAAAAATTGCACATCGGGCTGGAGAGATGGCTTAGCAGTTAAGGTATTTGCCTATAAAGCAGAAGGACCTGGGTTCGATTCCCCAGTGCCCACATAAAGCCAGATGCACAAGGTGGTGCATGTGTCTGGAGTTCTTTTGCAGTAGCTGGAAGCCCTGTTGCTCCCATTCTCTATCTGCGTCTTTCTCTCTCACTCTCTCTCAAATATATAAAATAATTACAGGTATGGTTTTGTGTGTGTGTGTGTGTGTGTGCGCGCGCGCGCCAAGGTGTCTTGCCACTGCAAAGGAATGTCTGTCTGGCTTTATGTGGGTGGCTGGGGATTGAAGCTGGGCTGGTAGGTGTTGCAAGCAATCACTGAGCCTTCTCTCTAGCCTTCCATTTTAAAATTTAGGATGTGAAGTCATTTTGTTCATTTTTCTCAAAAAGAATTTGCACATTATTTCGGAGACTAGTCTGAATTATAAATACTACTAGCCCCAGGTGAGAACTGTCCTTCACTCACAATCACTGATGGTTATGGATTTTCCTATACTAACCAGAAACTTAAACCTTAGATTCCCTTGTTAACTTTAACTCTCATCCGAAAGGCTTCCTGGTGAAATATCAGAATTCCTATTAATTAGACTTAAATGGTTATTTGGTGAATGCCTGCTGAGTACAGGGCACTATGCCAAGAGCCATGCAGTGAGAGACTGAGTCACACTCATCCCTTCTGCCCAAGGAAATTGCTGACTGAGAGGGCCTGTGGTTTTCAAAAGAAAGTTCTAGAAGATGGATAAACAACCAATATGCGCTTGTTTGAGTCAGTTAAAGGTGTAACTAATACGTGCTTTTCAGGCATGTCGTTATATTACTCTCAAGTACGGAAAGCTGTAGACAACATTCTGAGGCACCTGGATAAAGAAGTGGGGCGATGTATGATGCTCACCAATGTCCAGATGTTGAACAAAGAACCCGAGGACATGATCACGTGAGTAGAGCGAGGCCTGTGGGCAGGAGGGTGGATGAGCCACCAGATAGCGGTGGACATTCTTCTCCTTTTGCTTCCTGCTTATTTTTTTTTAGAAGATTTGGGATGATTTTTCTTTTTTAATTAATTAGTTGATTAGTTAGTTAATTAATTAATTAATGTGAGAGAGAGACAGAGAATGGGCACTCCAGGGCCTCTACCCATTGCAAACGAATTCCAGATGCATGTGCCACCTCGTCCATCTGGGGAATCAAACTTGGGTCCTTAGACTTTGTAAGCAAGCACCTTAACCACTTATTTTTAATTTGTTCTTAGCTCAGAATCAGAGTTCTTAAGAAGCATTAAGGATAGAATAAAAATCAGTTTTTAACTATAAAAGCAAGTTCAAACCAGAGCCTGAGCTGTTTAGTTCATATCTTAACTATCATCATGCCAGTAAGCTGGAAGATGGGACCCAAACTCACTTAGTGGTCTGTGTTCTGCAGAAGTGACATTTGGGGGGGGGGCGCTTTTTGAGGTAGGGTCTCACTCTAGCCCAAGCTGACCTGGAATTTACTATGTAGTCTCAGGGTGGCCTTGAACTCACGGCAATCCTCCTACCTCTGCTTCCTGAGTGCTGGGATTAAAGGCGTGCGCCACCACACAGAGCTGAGAAGTGACATTTTGTCTCTACTCTATCACAACGCCTGTGATGCAAAGACAGCCCCAATCTCCGTATGTTCCCTCTTTATAAATCTCAAATTCACCGGGTTTTAGTGACAGGTCTTGCTGAGTGGTTTCTGTGCCCCTGTGCCTGAGATTTTCAGAAAGCATTTGTAGCTCTAACTGTAGAATTGAAAGGTTCTTCGTTGAACATCTGAAAGGCTGAGTTTGTGATTAGAGCTTTGCCGGGGAAACTTGTACACCGTGTATTTCTATTCTTGATTGACTATGACAAAAAGTAAGATTGCTTTATAGTTCTATGCTTTAAGACAGTTTGAACTCTGTTGTCAGGCTAGAAATAAATTATATTTGTCATCCGTGCTATAAATTTCTGAAAATATAATTCAAATTTTCTTTTTCACCCAAATATCAGAAATATTATGAGGTTGCTACCATGTAGGGAAGTTAATTTTAATGAGTGTGCAGGAATACACGATGGTGATTAAAACAGTCAAACATTTGGAATTATCTTACATCTCCATCTAGAAATCCATAGTTAAAATGAAAGGCTTCTCAAAGCCCCTTAATAGCTGTGATTTGCACAATAGTATCTACAATGGGACACATGTAAATACCGATGTCCTTGACTTAGGATGGGTCATAAATGCGCTGCAGTGTTGGGTGTTTGTCCCATGGTCACCGGGTGACTAAAAGCTGCTAATCTTAACTTCACAAGTCACCAAACCTCAGGGCCCCAGCCTGGGAAAGACCAGGATGCAAACGTCTCCACCATGGTAAAGGCAAAAATATCCCAAATCAAGAACCGTCTGCACTTTCTGTTTTATAAAATTCCAACGTGCAGTGAACACTATCATTTAGCATGAAGGAAGCAAGGATTGCATCACATTAGTCTTTTTAACCCAAAGAATAGCAGAATTGAGATTAGGCAAGATTAATAACATTAAGCATATTATTACAGCTTTCTTCTTGACATAGAATCTTACTTTGTGGCCCAGGCTGGCCTCACCTTTATTGCGTTTCTCCTACCTCAGCCTTCCAGGTGCTAAGATGACCTGTGTGTGCCTTCATGCTGAGGTTGAAAAGTGGATTTATGATGAGTAGATACCATCAAATGGATTTGGCATCAAAGTGATTAAATCAAAGCCATTAAAAAGGCCTGGGTTTGGGGCTGGGGAGATGGCTGAGCAGTTAAGAGCACTCACCTCTTAAACATGAGGGTCTGGAAGGGGAGCCGAGGTAGCCCAAGTTCCACTCCCCAGAACCCATATTAAAAAGTTGGGTGTGACCTCACAGATCTGTAACCCAAGTCCATGGGGAATGGGTAGGGGGAGGAGACCAGACAATCATTTGGGTTCCCTGAATGAATATAGCAGCTCCAGGTGAAGGAAGAGACCCCATCTCAAGGAAGTATGTCGATGAGAACTAGAGAAGGGACCTGAAGTTCTCCTCTGACCTCCACGTGCATGCATCCGGCATGAACATAACTACATATACACATATGCATACACCATACCACACCACAATACACACAAAAGGACACAAGTTTAAATGTAAGTATTTTATTTATGTTTTAGTGTTTCAAGCTTTTTCTAAGAATCCTCTGTACTTTTTCTTTTATTAAAAAAACTATTTTTATTTATTTGCATTTTTATTTGCAAGCAGAGACAGAGAGAGAGAGAGAAAGAGAGAGAGAGAGAGAGAGAGAGAGAGAGAGAGAGAGAGAGAGAGAGAACAACAGGGCCTCCAACATGCCAGGGTGTCCATCCCCTGCAAATGAATTCCAGATGTATGCTCCACTTTGTGCATCTGGCTATATGCACCAGGGAATCTAATCCAGGTCATTAGGGTTTGCAGGTAAGTGCCTTAACCACTGAGCCATCTCTCCAGTTCCTGTACCGTTTCTTATTCAGCTATCTTAAGAACCCCAAAGAAGACCAAGAATATTTTTCACAATGAATTTTAAGGCTGATTCCTGAGTGGAAAATAACCCATTGCTTCATTTAAATAAATAAATAAATAAATAAATAAATAAATAAATAAATAAATAAATAAATAAATGAGAACCATTAGGGACTCATACAAACATTTAGAAGAAGAGGGTGCAGGCCACATAACCATAATGGGAACAGTCAGAGGAGTTGGTATTTGAGGCTGGCCCACCTCTTTCCCAGGCTCAGCTTAGGATATTAACTTGAACATGGGGCTTGTTGTGTTGCTCAATCTCCATTCCTTGTTTCTTTTGTGGCTAGGGAAAAAAAAAAGAATGTAAAGAAAAGAACAAATAAAAAAAATTTTTAATATCTTTTAATAAATTGTCTTAATTGTGTTTTTGGAAGGACTCACATGCTTCCCATAAAAGCCCAGAGACCAAAGGCTGAAACAGTAACAGGAAACCATCAATTACTTTCCAGCCTCGGCTTCTTTATCAGCTGAGAAGTCTGGCAGAGTTGGCCCTAAGCTTTAGGCCAGACAGGGTCATCTATTTTCCGACAGATAGGAAAATAATCCCAGCTGTTTAAAACATGTGATGCACGAGCTAGGAGTTCAGCTTTAAACCCTTCATTGGTGCAGATGAATAGTCGGGAGCCATCACCAGCCTGTGACACCGCAGGGCTACTGAGTGTCCAAGGCATCTCTCGCCTTCAGCTGAGTAGGGACCACCATGAGAGACCACTCTTCTTCTTGGGAATCTTGTACAGCTGGGACAAATGTCCATGGGAAACAAGACAAAACAAACACTAGATAGATAGATAGATAGATAGATAGATAGATAGATAGATAGATAGATAGATAGATAGTCTTATAGCTTTCCACAAAAGCAGAGTATTGTAGAAGTCATACATGTCTTATTCTTCATTTTAGGATGTCAAAACTTAAGCTCACTGGATTCCTTTCTGATCTTTGTAGCTGCATGGAACCTAAAGCCTTACATTTGTTTGACAAGTGCTTTACCACCTAGTGATATCCCCAGCCCTGTCTCGGAGCAAGATAGCTGGTTGACTCTGATCCCCTGATGATGGAGAAGATGGGTTCTTTTTGTTTTGTTTTGATTCTGACCACAGTTAGCATCCCAGAAGAAGTTACTACTGTGCCACTTTCCATTTTCATTTTTAGACCTGTGTCCTATGATCGTACCAGTTTTTGATATCAAATTCACATTTATTCAGAATGAGTAAGATTTAGGCATGTTGTTCTATACTGTCACTTGAAAGGCTGCTTGAATAACTAGAGTAGCTTGTTTTTTCCACAAAAGTTATTGTTACAATAAGTGATTAGTGATCAGTCACAGACTAAAGCAACTAAAAATTAAAATAGCATCACAAAATATCAGAAAAATCAAACAAATCAAACAAAATAAAAATCAGTATCTGTGGAAGGTCGCTTCCAGAACATCCCCTTGCACAACATACCCCAAGGATGAGAAGGGTAATAGTGTTCGCATATAATCTATGGACTTCTTTCCACATACTTTAAAGCACTTCCAGATGACTTATAATACCTAATACAATGTAAGTAGTTGTTATACTGTTAAAGAAATAAATGACAAGATTGAAAAAAATAAGTTTGTTCATGTTCAATGCAGACATCTTCTTTTGAACATTTTCTATCCATGGTTGGTGGACTCCATGAGTGGAGAACACAAAAATAAGGCCGGTTGATGGCACATAACTTTATAATGATATAGGTGTTATCACCATACAAAAGAAAAGGAAGATTCTCAGAGGTAGTAGGCTCGCCATGAGTTCAAGGCCAGCCTGAGAGTATATAATGAATTCCAAGTCTGTCTGGGCTAGAGTCAGAGACTACCTCAAAAAACAAAAAAGATATTCTCCATAGAAATTAGTGTAATCTCAAAGTCACAAATGAGTATACAATAATATGAACTTAAGGATTTTTCTTATCCTTATAAAGGTCTTTTTTTACAGGCATTTAATTTTAAAAACTGGGGATGGGAGAGAAGTTTCCAGATATTCCACTCATAAAAGGTGCCATATTCAAATCTTATTTCAAATGCTCAACGTAGGAATGTTGGTGACATACTTGCCAACACATTTAGGCTTTTCTGTGATTCCAGTGTCTTGCTGGACCCACAGGGACTATTTCCTGTAGGACCCAACTGGATGACAATCCAGTAGTGCAGTGCTTTGGATATTGGCATTTTCAGAGATAGGTGCCCTGGTCTTACATCTAAACTGTTCACCATTCTTCAGAAATAGAGATGCTAGCCGGGCGTGGTAGCATAGCCTTTAATCCCAGCACTCGGGAGACAGAGGTAGGAGGATCGCCATAAATTCAAGGCCACCTTGAGATTACATTGAGAATTCCAGGTCAACCTGGACTAGAGCTAGACCCTACCTCGAAAAACCAAATAAATAAAGAATCTCAATATTAAACTAATTAAAGTTAATGAAAACAGAATTATCAAGAATCTAGATATTCAGCCAGGCAGGGTGGCGCACGCCTCTAATCCCAGCACTCGGGAAGCAGAGGGAGGAGGATTGCCGTGAGTTCGAGGCCATCCTGAGACTACATAGTGAATTCCAGGTCAGCCTGGACTGGAGTGAGACCCTACCTTGAAAAAAAAAAAAAAAAAAAAAAAAACAAGCAAAAAGAAGAAGAAGTAGAGAAGCTGTCGGCTGAACACCATGGGAGCCACATGTGATTTCAAAAGCTTGGATTAAGTTTGAGTCTTACTATATATATATATTTAATCAACTGGGTTTGGTTTTTAGTTTTCATGTCCTTTTGACCTGTTGAAATTTTGTCTTCAAACTCTAGGGGTGAGAGAAAGCCAAAAATCGATCTTTTCAGGACCTGTGTCGCTGCTGTCCCTCGACTGCTCCCTGATGGGATGTCAAAACTTGAACTTATTGACTTGCTAGCCAGGTGAGTGAGAACGGTATGGGTGGTATTCGACCTACATTGATTTTAACCCTGGGTCATGTTTTTTTTTTTTTTTTAGAAAAAGAGGCAAAATGGAAAAAAAAAAGCCAGTAGAATGATGATTTCCAATTGATAGATATTTTCTGAATGAGGTATCATTGTAGGTTTGCAGTACTTGAATTTAACATAGCATAGGGCCTCATGCATGGTGAGCAGGTGCTCCACCACTCAGCTGTACTCACCAGCTCTCTTTTGATTTTTTATTTTGAGAGAGTGTCCAGGCTGGCCTTGAACTTGGGACTCCCTTCGTTAGCTTCTTAGCTTTAGCTGTGATTACAGGCTTGTGCTACCAGGCCTGGCTTGAAATATCTTAAGTATTTTTATAATTTTATTGCTTATTAAATGCTTTTAAAAGTACATTAGATAACTAATAACCCAAAGCAGGGAACTGTACAGAGTGGATGTCTGAGTTAAGTGGGTAGCACTTGAGTGAGGAAGTCAAACTAATTCTGGGATGAGATGGATTTAGAAGGATCCTTCAAAGAGAAGGTAAGGTTCAAAAGAGAAAATGAAAATGAGGGCTGGAGAGATGGCTCAGCAGTGAAGGTACTTGCCTGCAAAGCCTAACAACCCTGGTTCAATTCCTCAGTACCCATGTAAAGCCAGATGCACAAAGTGGTGCATGCATCTGGAGTCCGTTTGCAGCGCTATAGATCCTGCAGAGCACCCATTCTAATCTCTGTCTATCTCTCTTCTCTTTGTCTCTTTCTGCTTGCAAATGAAAAATAAAAACATTAAAAAAAAACAGACAAAAAGAGGGCTAGAGAGACACCTTTGACTTCAAAGCAGAAGGACCCAAATTCAATTCCCCAGTACCCATGTAAAGCCAGATGTACAAAGTAGTGTATGTGTCTGGAGTTCATTTGATGTGGCTGGAGGTTCTGGTGCACCCATTCTCTCCATTCTCTCTCTCTCTCTCTCTCTCTCTCTCTCTCTCTCTCTCTCTCTCTCTCTCTCTCAAATAAATTTTAAAAAATTATTTTAAAAATGTTTAAAAATAAAGATAAAAAGAAAGACATAGTCACATAGGCTGGAAGAGTTCATTAAAGGTCAGACTCTTGAGTTTGGGGTCCCTATACCCACATAGGAGGCCAAAAGAAGCTGGTGATGTTAAACGAATTTCAGCACTTCAGAAAGCTCCCAAAAATCGTATGTATCACCCTTCCCATCCTCCACCACAATGCACAGTCCAGCTGTGGGTCTAAAATTTATTTTCTTTGAATGAAATGATCTCATTCTGGTTTAATAAGCTTCGTTGTCTCCTGTCACTGCAGTTGATGGTTCCAGAGGCCTTTCATATCAAATCAGAAGTGACATTACCTAGAGACCACATAGAAGGCAAAACCGTTAGACACCTAGGATGAAAGGAATGACAGAAAACAGAAGTTCCATTGCATTAGGAAGGGAAAAAAAGAGTCTGAAAACTAACGACAAAAGGCAATAGAAGGAATCCAGGAGAGGTAGACATTGCAGCGATTCGTAAATATTGGCAGGGGTATTTGGATGAACAAAATTTTAAGCAGGGGAATGCCATGATGAAAATGGGATTTTAATCCAATTAATGTGATAATTATGGCATAAAGGACAGCCTAGAGAAGGGTAAAATAATAATTATACCAGCATAACCATGTCACCCCATGCTCAGACTCCTATGGATCCTGGAACTCTACATATGTCTGTTATTATAGTTGTCGTAGTCAGACACACGCTGCTGGGATGAATCTCCAAACAAAGCACAGTTTTGGAGAGGAAAGAATTTATTGAAGGAACAGACCCAGGGAAAGTTAAGGAAAAAGGCTCGCCCCCTTTCACAGAAGCAAGAAGAGAGAGAGAGAACCCACCACCAGAAGCAAGCAAGCAAACATACTGTAATTCACAAAATGCAGAACTGCCAGAGGGGTCTGGCTCTTCTTTTGCATATCTATCCCTAGTATTTTGCATCCAAATTAGAAAGGGCCAGTCCCCAGGAGGCTAGGCCAAAGTGACACTTACTCCAGCCAGAAGCCTGGAGACAATTAAGAATTATAATAAACCTTTAATTCTTTTAGGGGATATCTACTCAAAACTACCACAATAGTCATGGACCACTCCGCCATGAATAACTAATGTATAACTAATAACTCTTTCTTCTGTTGATCCCATCTGCCTCTCACAAGATGGCTTTCATTGCCTGTCCTCCTTCCCCTCCTTTGCCGACACCACAACACAAGGATGATGCTGTCTGGGAAGGTCCCTGGCGATCCATTACCTTCATAGCCACTGTTCCAAGTCTTGGCATTCTCTGACCAAGCCTTCTGCCCTCCTAGCTGGCAGCTGCCACCTGATGTCCATCACTAGAGCCTGTGTTTGGCTATCATCTTTCTCCTTCCCATTCCGGGCTTGGATCATACTTTGAGAAGAACATGCACTGGGTGTTGAATTCAGTGGAAAAAGCTTGCCTAATGCATGTAAGGCCTTAGCTTCAATCCAAGTACCACAGAAAGAAAGGAAAAAGATGGAGAAGGGAGTTGATGCTTTAAACGGTTTGCAGCCTAGGCCTTTGTGAAGGCCCCGGCAACCCCAGTGTGAGTACAGAGCACCCTCATCAGAGACAGGGAGGCAGAGGAAAAGAGGGAAGAATAGACTTGGACTGAAAGGGTGTTCCAGAGGAACCAAAGGTCGATTTCCAAAGAAAGATTACTACTTGGGGAAGAGGCATCAACAGCCTAAGATGCTATAAGGGTCATCTACTCGAATACTGAGTCTCCTTGGATGAGAATAAAGAAGAACCATGAGACAGATTCCAGAATGACCCCAAAATACCAAAGAGCCACCCGTCACTGCTGTGGACAACAGTGGAGAGGTTAACAGCTAGGAGACCATGTTCCCCTGGAGGGGGGAGGAGGTTACTGAGTGGGAAAAACTAGATGTGTCCCCGAGACAAAGCTAAGTCCCTTCACAGCCAGAGAAAGGGGGCAGAAGTAGTGTGAAAGAATGAGAAAATGGCAGAATCTTCTAGAAAGCCTAAACTCTGTATCCCTGCTTGCTGTTTTACTGTCTGTGTGATCTACACAAATAATTTAAACCGGGGGCCCATCTTTGTTCCCCCTTGGTAAAATTTTGGTAAGATTAAAATGATCTTTACCTGACTCCTAGGACTGTTGAGTCACCCAAAAGACCTGAGGTACTTGCACCCATCTGGGGGGTGGGGAAAGGTGTAGGTGAGGGAAGACAGCTGATAGACAGATGATGACGGAAGGAATTTGGCTTTTATTCTGTGACCTAGCTGGTGATTATGTATCCTAAGGCCTGTGAAATAAATACCTGGCTTCTTAGATTACCTCCAGCATTCTGGGAAAACCTGCTCTTTTGCCAGTGATGAGTTGAAGGCTCTTACCTCTGCAGTCACCTTGACAGGCTAAGCCAGTGAGGCTGGAATGTGCCAGACGTGTGGGGAGGGGGTTCAGGGAGACAGGCTGGAATGTCAGCGCTATTTATAGCCTGTTTGTTATTCTGCACATTCTTGTGAAGCCAAAGACATGGCTACTGTTTTTTATGAGGGAAAAGAACAAATAAATGCTCTTGAGAGCTTGGGAACATGACTGTGCTCTATCTGAAGCTCGTGAACAAGGCTTTTAAAAAATATACTTCAAAGGGAATCACAGGCTGTTCTCAGGGGGGCCACACTGGGCCCCGTTAACCCAAGAGAAAAGGGGCTCCTCAGCTACTCTCCAGAGGTTCAGAGGGACACAATAAATGTGGGTTTGAGGTGCCGCATAGAAAACTCTCATCACTGTTTGTTGTTGTTGTTTTGTTTTGTTTTTCGAGGTAGGGTCTCACTGTAGCCCAGGCTGACCTTGAATTCACTATGTAGTTAGTCCCAGCCTGGCCTCAAACTCACGGTGATCCTCCTACCTCTGCCTCCCGAGTGCTGGGATTAAGGTGTGTGCCACCACGCCCGGCTTTCTCATGGCTTTTCACTCCCTATGCTCCAGTCACGTTTGATTAAACTGACTTGAGACATTCTGTACAAAACAGTCAGAAAGGAGTCAGGGCTGGAGAGATGGCTCAGTGGTTAATACACTTGTCTTCAAACCTAAGGACCCGGGTTTAATTCCCTAGTACCCACATAGAGCCTGATGACCAGCATTCGATTCCCCAGTGCCCACATAAAGTCAGATGCACAGGGTGCTGCATGCGTCTGGAGTTCGTTTGCAGCAAGTGAAGGCCCTGGTGTGCCCATTTTATCTCTCTCTCTGCTTGCAAATAAATAAATAAAATATATATATAAATAATATATAGTACATATTCTATTAGATATATTCATATTAACATATATCTGTATAATATATAATCCATTGTATATAATATGTATTATAATATTATATATAAAAGAAATTGTGTGTGCTTCCCCAAGACCAGACTTCTTCAAAAGTCACTTCTTTTTATGTCTCTCTGCGCTCTCTCTCTCTCTCTCTCTCTCTCTCTCTCTCTCTCTCTCTCTCTCTCTCTCTCTTCAGCTACTGCCACCAACCCCTCTTGTAGAAAATCTGGAGCTTGTTTGCTTATAAGTGTACTCATTTATTTTACAAATAAGACCAAGTCTCTTTTGGAAGGCAAGTGGCACATGCCTGTCATCCCAGTACTCAGGAGACTGAAACAGGAAGATCATGAGTTCAAGACCAGGCTGGGCTACATAGTCCAGTATGTATTTTAAACAAATCATTTCTTTCTTTCTTTTGTGGTCTAGTTTTCTAGTTTCTTTATGAAATGGCCTAAGTGGGGACTAGAACTGTTCCTTCCTTATATAACCTCCTGTCTTTGCTAGAGATAAGGAGATCCTTAGGCCACTTGTGATTCAGTATTTGTTTTTGGTTTTTGCATGGGTGTGATGTACATAGACAAGTTCATATATGTGCTCTGCATTTGTATATGTGCCGGGGACTGAACTCGTGTCCTCTTGCTGCTGAGATGGCCACTGTACCCACTTAGCTACCTCCTCAGCACTCGTGGCTTTGCAGCTTTCCTGCAGATCCCAGGCGGTCCGTGTGGCTGGGCAACTTTCTCACCTCCACTGAGCCGTGTCTTCCTTTAACTATCTACTTTATTCCTGTTTCATGACCATCGATCTTACATGTCACCAGGTAAGCTTTGGGTAGCTCATGTCAACGCACTGGTGTCAGAATCCCAAATGTCTGGATACAAGAAGCAGCAACTGTGTCTGCCCAGCTCAGTCGCCCTCCCCTCGTGGGCTTCCAGCAAATTCTCTCTTCCTCACTTGTCCTGACTTGCTGTGATGGTCTCAGCCTTTTCTTTCACAACTGTTACGTACCTGGACCTTCTGTCCCTCAACTCTCCCTCACCGTCCTGTGTCTTCATTCTCCAGGAATATCTTCAGGTCCTTTCACTGGCAGAACAAGGGAGAATTATCCTTTTAAGAGGCATAACCGCCCAGAATAGCAAAGGACTACACAGCCCTGAGGCTCCCTGAGTCTTTTAAAAATATATATATTTATAGGAGCTGGAGAGATGGCTCAGCAGTTAGGACACTTGCCTCCAGAAGTTCGATTCCCTAGTACCCACATAAAGCCAGATGCACAAAGTGGTGCATGCATCTGGAGTCTGTTTGCAGTGGCTGGAGGCCCTGGTCTGCCCATTCTCTTTATCTCTCTTCTATCTCTCTCTGCTTGCAATTAAATAAAATAAAAAAATAGGAATGGAGAGATGGCTCAGTGGTTAAGGTGCTGATTATATAGCCTGATGGCTTGGGTTCGAGTCCCCAGTACCTAAGTAAAGCCAAATGTACAAAGTGGAATGTATGTATGGAGCTCATTTCCAGTGGCAGGAGGCCTTGGTGAGAAAAAGGGGGCACTCCAGGGCCTCTTGCTGCTACAAACAAACTCCAGACCCATGTATCACTTTGCATATGGCTTTACATGGTTACTGAGGAATTGAACCCCAGCCATCAGGCTTTGTAAGTAAGTACCTTTAACCACTGAGCCATCTCTCCAGTCCCTTCCCTGAGTCTTTACAATGGCTCTGCTTTGTGAGCTTAAAGAGAAGACAGATCCCAGATGGCTCATGTTCAATAGGATTACTCCCTTCTGGAAAACCTCCAAGTATTGGTACTTTCTCACCGGCTTCCCCTATAACAATGTGGCGTGGCTTCAGCTTTGCTGTTTACCTAGTTTCAGGACTGCATTGCTTTTCTAGAAGAGCCAACGCCACACACTGGAGGCTGAATCACGAGTGCTGATTGTCTCTCAGTCTTGGAGTCTGCCAGTTTGCGATCAAGGTGTGGGCTGCTGGCTTCCCCTGAAGCCCAGTAAGAGCGCTCAACCCAGGGCTCACCTCAATCCTGTTGCTTGTAGAAAGAAGCATTACCACGACCACCTCTGCCTTCTCATGGTGTTCCCTGTGTGCTTGTCTGTCTCCAGAAGTCCTCTTACACAGACACCACCCATGATGGATTAGGGTCCTAACCTGATCCCCCATGGCCTTATCCATAGGTAATTATTGCTGCAGCCATGGCCCTTATTTCCAAATGAAGTTGCCGTGTGAGGCAGGAGGAGGGCCTCATCATATGTGTTTTATAGAGGACACAATTCAACCCAGTAACATTACTAAATAACAATAGTATTCACTTCCCTTCCTGAATAGTATGCTATTATACTAAATAATGCCATTTGAGATGTGTGAAAGATTATTTCCTAAGACACTTGGGATCATAAAAAGGTACAAACATAATAAATTAGAATAATAAACTTAAAAAAAGAAAACGACTTCAAGTGCTTTTTAAAAATAAACTAGTAATTTCAATCCACAAAGATGACTCAAAGCTGCTCAGAGAGGGGAAGGGTATTTCCTCTCCAAATGAGTAACATACATCAGCTTTAACCAGAGCAGCGCAGACACCGTGAGTTATGTATTGGAGCAGGTTTTAGTCAGTGTCCTGAGAAACCGAAACTGTAAGACAGGTAGATTGAGGGAAGGAGACTTCTTAGAAGGAATTGATTGGCGCATCATGGAGGCAGGCAAGTTCAAAACCAGCAAGGCAGGCCAACAGTTTGGAGACCCAGGAGAGCCAAGCTTGCAGCATGTGTCCCAAGGCCACCTGCTCTTGATAGATCCAGCACAAAAGGCCACCAGCTGGTGTCCTCTGTTCAGACTTTTGTTCTGTTCAGACCTATTCAAATGGCGGGGAGCAAGCTGCTTTACTCCATCTAACAACTTGAATATATTTTAAAAATTACTTCTCTTTTTTTTATTATTTGTAAGCAGAGAGAGACAGAGAGAATGGGCATGCCAGGGCCTCCAGACACTGCAAACGGACTCCAGATGCATGGAGCACCCCATGCATCTGACTTTATGTGGGTACTGGGAAATTGAATTTGGGTTGTTAAGCTTTGCAGGCAAGCACCTTAATCATAGAGCCATCAACTTGACTATTAATCACACCCAAAAGAACCCTCACAGAAGCATCTAGAACCTGTGAGCTAAGGAGAAACATAAAATTAGTTGTTATCACAGATCTTGATGTAAACTTTTGTTGAAAAAAAAAACCAAAACAAAACAAAAAGGATCTGCTGCTGATGACTGAAATAAAGGAAAGGCTGGAAGCCCCTCCTGTAGACAGGCCTCAAGTAGAGGTCCAGGCTAAAGGGCTGTTTTCTTTTCACAGCACTATCTTCTTAAGAACCAGAGATTTAATTGTGTAAGACTTCCTGGAGAATGCCCTTAGCTCTTCCTTCTCGGCCTCTTGGAGGAAATGTATGTGCTTTTAAGATAGGGAATAGATTCCCTGGCCCAGGGTAAGGCAGTGAACCACAGAGCTTTTGATCTGGCTTAGATTGTCAGATTTGGACCAATGTGTGCATTTTGTGTTTTAGAGAATAAGAAAAGAGTTTATTTTTCTGATCAAGCTTTGAAATACCACCTACTAGGCAGTGCACAAAAACACCTTCTGTCCAAGTGACACCATCTCCAGCCAGGAGGCTGGAGACAAGCTTTTAATAAAACTCCTCAAATCTGTTGGGGGACATGCATTCAAACTCTACCACAGCCACAAATACCCTGAAATTCTCCAGTTGACTGATTTCAAGTATTTTGGAACTATCCTTATTTTGACGGAGGCAATTGTTCCTCATCGGGAGCTGTAGGATGTTTAATGGCATCCCTCGCTGACACCCACTACAGAGATGCCAGGAGCTCAGCCAGGTTGTACAAACAAGAATATCAACAAACATTGTCAGATGTCCCCTGAGGAGCAAAATCAAGTGAGGACCACTGACCTAACTCAATTGTTTATTTTTATTGACATACTCCATGAGTCCTTTAGCTTTTCCGGTACTGCAAAATGAAGCTTAACGTTAATTTGCTCTCATTCATGTATTCAAAAGTATTCATGGGGGCTGGAGAGATGGCTCAGTGGTTAAAAGCACTTGCTTGCAAAGCCTGATGGCCCAGGTTCAAATCACAAGTACCCACGTAAAGTCAAATGCAGTGGCAAGAGGCCCTAGCATGTCTTCTCTCTCTCTCTCTCTCTCTCTCTCTCTCTCTCTCTCTCTCTCTCTCTCTCTCTCTCTCTCTGTCTCTGTCTCTCTGTCTCTCTCTGTCTCTCTCTCTCTCTCTCCTCTCTCCATGCAAATAAACAATGAGTTCCATGTCACACTGGGCTAGAGGGAGACCTTCAAAAAAACAAAACTGAAAAACATTGAGCTTTACTTTTTTAAAAAGGTATATATGTACAGCTAAGTGTAACGTGGAGTTTTGGGTCGCATTCTGAATCAGAAAAGAGGCAATAATGAGAAGTTGATAACATTGGAGTTAAGTCTATAGTTAGTAGCTCGGAGCCAATAATCAGTCTCTTAGTCTTTATTAATTGCCATGGTGACAATAAGATTAGCATCAGGAGTGGCTGGTGAAGTTGGTGTGGAAATACAGTAAACCTGAAATTAACCTCTTTATTCATTTGGGTCATTCACTGGGGGGGGGGGGAATAAAGACTCATTAGCAGACACGGGTAGGAGCAGAGAATGATGTATTCTTCGAGCTAGGAGAAAGCTGAATGAAGTCAACAGTGTCACTGTCTTTCATGCCCCAGGCTGTCTATTCACATGGACGATGAACTGCGACACATTGCACAGAACTCTCTTCAGGGATTACTCGTGGACTTCTCAGACTGGAGAGAAGATGTTCTGTTTGGTTTCACCAACTTCCTGCTCCGAGAAGTCAATGACATACATCACACACTCCTGGACTCCTCTCTGAAGTTACTACTGCAGCTACTCACCCAATGGAAACTGGTCATACAGACACAAGGAAGAGTCTGTGAACAAGCAAACAAAATCCGAAATGCAGAGGTGATTTTCCCCGATTCCCCACCACCGTGCATTCTTCTGTGTGCTGCACGTAGAAAGAGCAGCCTAGGGAACCTTTGGCTGTTTTCCTTTCTGCTTTCTCCTAAAGCTGGCTCTCAGTTCTTCCACAAGCCACACTGTGGCAAAGAAACTCAGGGTGAGATACACCATCAGGTTACATTTGTTAATGCCAACAAGGCCAGGTAAGGGCAGACATAATTTGCATGTTAGAGTCAATTAGGATTACAAATCTGTTTGTGGGCCTAGGGAGATGGCTCAGCAATTTAAAGGCACTTGTGTGCAAAGCCTGCCAGCCCAGGTTCAATTCCTCAGCCACCCACCTAAAGCTGGACAGGCATTGCATTACAGCAGAAAGAGACCCTGACACGTGTATGCACACAACACAACACAACACACACACACACACACACACACACACACACACACACACACACACAAATTAGTAGATGTTTTTAAAATTCCCAGTTCCCGTATAAAGCCAGATGCACAAAGTGGTGCATGCATCTGGAGTTTGTTTGCAGTGACTAGAGCCCCTGGCGCACCTGTTCACCTCTTCTCTCCCCCTTTCCTCCCTCCTTATAAATTAATACAGTATTTTATTTTAAAAAGAAATACAAGAGTTACTTATGTTTAGAAAATGCGGGTGGTGGGGGCATCTGGATTCTGTTCTCGTGGAGTTGTTTGGGTTCGTGTGATTTCAGTTGGAGAGCCTCCAGAGCCCATCCTGTACACATGCAAACCCTTCATCAGAGGACCTGGAGAGATGATGGCTCAACCAGTAGAGTGTTTGCTATTCAAGCAAGAGGACCCGAGTTCCTGGCACCCACACAGCATCCTGAGTGTGGTGGCATGTACCCATAATCCCAGTGCTGGGGAGGCAGAGACAGAAGGCTCCTGGGCTTTGCTGGCTAGCTTGTCTAGTTAAATTGGTGAACTCCAAGTTCAATGAGAGACCCTGTGCCAAAATAAGATGGAGAGCATCAGAGGAAGACACTTGACTTTGACCTCTTGCCTCCATGCACAAAGACACACTACGCACACCCGTATGCATCCAGACATATATAGAGATAGATAGATAGATAGATAGATAGATAGATAGATAGATAGATAGATAGATAGATGTTTATACACCACACACATAAAAATTAAAAATCTAAAGTCTCACATATGAAAAAGTAGTGCTAGACATAGTGATGCACCCTTGTAATTACGCTCAGCACTTGGGAGGCTGAGGCAGGAGGAATGTGAGTTCCACGCCTACCTGAACTACACAGCAATACTCTCATCCCAACAAAACAAACAGAAAGAAAACCCTGAACTCTAAAGAACTCTTTATCTTGTAACATTGCTCGATGATAGAGCAATTTCCCAAAATTCAAGTCCCAGCACCACAAATTAAATGCAAGTCTAAATAGAAAGTAAAATATTTGCATATTCAACTTGCTAGTATCTAAAAATCTGTGGAGAAATTCAGTAAACTAACAAGCCATACTATTTTTATTTCATACATAGATTACACTATGTATTTATGATTTTATTTATATATGACCTATACTATTTTGATTAATATGTTTAACACTATATTTTTATGTCATGGACAGAGCAGTTTGGTTTTTATCATTATGTACATTCTTTGAAGGCTTGTTTCTCATCAGAGATAACAGATGGTTGATGTTATTCCAAAGCAGCAGTTGATCTGTTGATTCCAAAGCAAAAAAGGGATTTGTGATATTAAATGATTAATAGTCCATTCGTAGATATTCTCTGTAAGCCATCACAATTCAGTTGAGCACTATGAGGTCAAATACACAGAAAATGCACATCCTGTCCTTCCCTTGTTACTGTGCTAAATGTGGAATATTGTCTGTATTTCACGACAGCTCGTTCCAAACGGCTCCAGCCACAGGACACAGTCGGAGCGAGGCCCTCACTGCAGCGTCCTGCACGCGGTCGAAGGCTTCGCTCTGGTTCTGCTCTGCAGCTCCCAGATGGCCACGCGCAAACTGTCAGTACTGATCCTCAAGGAGATCCGAGCTCTGTTCCTCGCCCTGGGCCAGCCAGAGGTACGACGCCTTCTTGGGACTCTTTCTATGTGTGTCTTCCAATAGTTTTAAAATTTGGGTTAAGATCTAAATAATGCATTATTCTTGCCATGTGCATTTGTGTTATGTGTGACATCAGCACATAATTATTGATATTGTGTTGGGTTTATTACCCAATAATATTCTAGTAGGGTTAAATCATATATTCTGACAGCAATAGAAAAGACCACTTCTGACTTAGTAAAGACTCTACCTTGCTAAGAATTTTATGATTAACTCAGTTATGAATCACTTCTTTTATATATTCAGCATATATCTAGTAAAGATGTTGCATTGATTTTAGAGAATGAACATGAAAAAGTAATGAATCCTGTTTAAAATGATCAAGGTGGCAAACCCACCAGTGTGGCTAACTGAAGGTTATTGAATCTCAGTGATGGCAGGAAAACGGTGACACAATGACCATGTCCTTTGGGGACAGGAGAAGGAATACCCACAGATAGTATACACAGAGAGTGTGTGGTCAGCTCCAGTGTGCTTTCTCTGGAACTGAAATTAATCACATCAACATTATAAGTAACTCTGGAAGGCAAGTAACCTAAAATAAATAGTGTTTCCATGATCTGGCAAGTCGTGTTCTCATAGGCTTTCCATTCCTTAAATTTAGCAAACATATGAACCTACTGGGCATGATGGCACACGCCTTTAATCCCAGCACTTGGGAGGCAGAGGTAGGAGGATCTCTGTGAGTTTGAGGCCAGCCTGGGACTACAGAGTGAAAAAAAAATAAGTAAATAAATATGAACCCTTCTGTGATTAATGCATGATATTGGTATTTAGATTCCCATGTACATGCGTGACTTTGAAATGTCTTTTTAGAACAATGTGAAATCGAAGCTTTAGTTATCTTGTACTGAAACTTGAGAGACTAATCTCAGAACTGCAGGGAGCTTTGCTCATTGCCTGGCACTCACATATCTGAGAAAGCCTTTATCGCTGTCCAGCACGGTGTTCCGCTCCACGTCCTGGATGAAGGCGGTGGGGTGGGTGGGGAGGATTCACTTTCCCACAGAGAGTAATTATCTCCTTTTATTCAGGATGACGACAGGCCAATGATTGACGTCATGGACCAACTAAGTTCTTCCATCCTTGAGAGTTTCATTCACGTAGCTGTCTCAGATTCCGTGAGTGGACATTTGATACTGTTGGTAATCATTCTTAGAGATACACCATGGACTTATCTACACGAGAGTCTAATAAAAACGAGGCGCAGGAATTTCAGGGCTTCATGGTAGATAAATGAAGTCATGCAAATAAACTGACAAAAGTAAGGTTAACGGGCTGGAGAGATGGCTCAGCAGTTAGGGCACTTGCCTCTAGTGCCTAAGGCCCCGGGTTCAATTCCCCAGGACACACGTAAGCCAGATCCACAAGGTGGTGGCCCTGGTGCTTGCATTGTCTCTCTGTCTCTGTCTCTCTCTGTTTCTCTCTGCTTGAAAATGAATAAATAAAAAAATCACAAGTCTAAAAACAAAAAGAAAATAAAGTTAACTTTCCCAATGATAGCTTAGGACACATTTGGATAAGTTTCAAACAAAGTTAGGGCCTTGGAAATACAGGTAATATATTTTGCAAACTTCAATTTCAAGAATTCTTAAAGAAAATTAATTTACAATTACATTATTTGCTCATACAGTGTATGTAAATATGGATAATAAATGTATAATTTATAAAAAAGAAAATTAATTTACCTTATATTTAGTACATAGTATATATTTAATTTTGCAGTTAGTACTTCATATAATAATATTAATTCTTAATATCTCAATATAATTATAATATATGTGTTACTTAATTTTAATTTTAATTATAATTATATGTGTTACTTCATAGTTTATAAGATGTCTTCTTGCTTATTGATTCTTTTGTCCCTCACAGTTATTAAATTCAAGAATATATATATAGTGGGAAAGGACTGGGGACTTAGCTCAGAGGTAGGAGACTTGATCATCGTTCACAAGGGCTTGAGTTCTAGCGCCAACACCCAACAGAAAAGAAGCCTTAGGAAGAAAAGTCCCACCATCACACAGAAGAGAGCCAGAGTTCAGACATACCCTGTTTGGATTGTGAATCTAGCCAGCTTTATCTGCCACAGAAATACTTTCTTCCTTTGAGAAAGCCTATTGGCAACTTTGAATTTCCTGAGCAGGTAGCAGGGAAATCAAAACAGATTCTAGTTATCAGACTTTTAAAAATAGAAGTACAGTGAGCAAACCTAGATTTATTTCAGCTAACGGGCTGGAGAGAGGCAGGGAAGTCAGGGGGTGATTACAGAGCCCTCTAAGACATAAATGAATACAAAACCCGAAGTCCTGTGTAAACTCTCAGCCTTTGTCTTGATTATGACAGTTACTAAAGCTATGAGCCAGGCGCTGCAGACATCCACAGGATAGTGAAGTAATACTGCTTCTTAAGTCTTTTAAAATGTTCATTTTATTTACTTATTTGTGGAGGACGCAGAGAGAATGGGCACACCAGGGCCTTCCCACCACTGTAAATGAACTCCAGTCACACACACCACTTTGTGCATCACATTTTGCATGAGTACTGGGGAATCGAACCCGGGTCATCAGGTTTTAACCACTGAGCCATCTCTCCAGCCCCTACTTCTACTTCTTTTAGAAGGTCAGTTATTTTAACAAGAGGCGGAATAGTCATCTCATTCATTGACTTTTCTGCCGATAACTCTCATGTTCATTCATTGGATTTTTGTGCTGAATTGTGTAGAATGAACACGCTGAGCAGGGGTGTCCAGGTCAGTAGCACTGCACAGGGAGAAAATGCACAGAAAGGGAACAGAGAGAATGGGGAGGCAATGCTCGCTTCGTGCATGCATTTCTGCAACCATTATGGCATGTAATTCACTGAAAGATTTGGGGACATCAGCAGATGACAGGGACAGAGAGTCTCGGTGGTACTCAAGTTCCCAGGACACAGGCTCAGGGCAGGGCATTTCTGGGAGTGGCCTCTCTCGGTCTCTGGAGCTCCAATTCCACCCTTCCCATCCCGTTAATCATTAGGACGTTCTGGAACACTCAACCCATGGAGAGTGATGAAGGCCATCCTTTAGGTGCCCAGCAAACAAAAAGGCAGTTTTCTCCCTAGCATAGCAACTAGGTAATTTAAAGATGGGTATCGCCTACACATGGCATGAGTACTTAAACCAGGAGGAAATACAAAAACTTATACACACACTAATACACATACACACACATACACATACACACATACACATACACATATATACATACATACACATACACACATACACACACTCACACATACACCATACACACACATACACATACACACACACATACACATACACACACACTCACACATACATTTTGGGGGGGGGGGTTGAGGTAGGCTCTTGCTCTAGCCCAGGTTGACCTGGAATTCACTATGTAGTCTCAGGGTGGCCTTGAACTCACGTGATCCTTCTACCTCTGCCTCCCACACCAGGCTCACATTATATTTATCTTTCAGGAGGTTTTGAAATATATTATATTGGCTTGACATCACAGAGCAAGAATAAGCAGATATATTCTCCCAAAAGTCATCAGGAGGTGCCCCTTATCATGGGCAGGGGCTTCCTATATTCTCTCTTCCTTTCTTCTCTCAAGCTCTGGGCTTCCCGGTTTCTGGGAAGAGCACTTGTGCCTCTTGGGTGTGAGCTCTGCATTCCTTCCTTCCCTTCAATTCTATCTATAATCTAATAAAACCTGTGAACCTTTGAGATAAACCATCAGGAAAGGACTATGGGGACAGCTCAGTCCATGAAGTGCTTCCCTCAGGCATGAGGATCTGAGTTTGATCCAGGCATGGTGATATATCTGTAGTCCCAGCGCTGAGGAAGTAGAGATGGGCAGATTCCAGGGCCTCGCTGGTCAGCCAGCTGAGCCCAGTTGGCAAGTTCCAGGCAAGCAAGAGACCGTCTCAAAGGAAATGGACAAGCATTCCTGAGGAATGACACTTGAAGCTGTCTGGCCTCTACACACACACACACACACACACACACACGCACGCACGCACGCACCAGGGGAATGCCCTTCAAAAAAGTGCTTAACTATTTCTCTAAATCAAAATCATCCAACCTTTCAACATTGTTACAATTTTGTCATCTACAAATATGTTGGGCTACATTCCCAGCTGTCCTGAGAAACCTATGGCCCATGAGCCACAGGTTGGATATGTCTGCTCTAAATCAAAGGGAAGGGATTTCAGTCCAGGTAAAAAGGAAGAAAACAGACACACACACACACACACACACACACACACACACACACACAGGAATCTCAAGAATAAAAATACATGAATCAACAGAAGAATCGCTCTTTAGGGTTTTAAATTGGTAAATCTGTGGTTTGAATTAACAATGTCAGGGCTGGGGAGATGACTCAGTGGTTAAAGGCACTTATTTGTAAAAACCCTGATGGCTTGGGTTTGATTCCCCAGTACCCAGGTAAAGCCAAACACACAAAGTGGTGCATCTGTCTGGAGTTCATTTGCAGTGGCTGGAGTCCCTGGTGGACCTTCTCTCTCTCTCTCTCTCTCTCTCTCTCTCTCTCTCTCTCTCTCTCTCTCTCTCTCTCTCTCTCTCTCCTCAAATAAATAAATAAAATTTTAAATTAATTAGTTGGGTCCTGGTGAGGACAGATGATCTCAATCCAGCTGTCTCCTGCCACCTACCTCTTTGCCTGCAGGCGACACTCCCCCTGACCCACAACGTGGATCTGCAGTGGCTGGTGGAATGGAACGCAGTCCTGGTCAATAGCCACTACGACGTGAAGAGCCCCTCCCACGTGTGGATCTTCGCCCAGTCCGTCAAAGACCCCTGGGTCCTCTGCCTGTTCAGCTTCCTCCGGCAGGGGAACCTGCCCAAGCACTGCCCCACGGCCCTCAGCTACGCCTGGCCCTATGCCTTCACCCGGCTGCAGTCCGTCATGCCCCTGGTAGACCCAAAGTAAGGCATTCCTGTGTTCCCCTGGTTTGCCTCTCTTAAATGGTCGCTTAATGTAGGCTATTGAATATTCTAGTCTTCTTGGGTTTTTCATTTCCTGCCTCAACGGAATTCTTTTTTTTTTTTTTTTTTTTTTTTTTTTTTTTTTTTTTTTTTTTGGTTTTTCAAGGTAGGGTCTCGCTCTAGTCCAGGCTGACCTGGAATTCACTATGTAGTCTCAGGGTGGCCTTGAACTCATGGTGATCCTCCTGCCTCTGCCTCCCGAGTACTGGGATTAAAGGCGTGCGCCACCACACCCGGCTCAGAATTCTTAATATTCTTAATTCTTAAGTTACAAAGTTTTGGTCTAAGGACAGGGGCTTTGCCTTAATTATCAACACAGCTATTTCAGTATGGAATCCCTGACTCAAGGCTGGAAAGGAGCTGAAGTTGTTCTCTTCAACTTCTCATCCTCAGTAAACAGCAACCTAACTCTTGATCCTTATTCAATAAGTGACATTGAGAGCCAGGCATGGTATAGCTGTAATCTCAGCACTTAGAAGACCGAGATAGGAGGACGGCCACAAGTTTGAGGCCAGCCTGGGCTATAATGAAGACTGTCTCAAAAACACCAAATAAAATGGATTTGCTCATACAATGTATCTAATTATCGATAATAAATACATTTAATAAAAAAGGATTTTTTAAAAAATACCAAATAAATAATATTTAAGATCAACTACTTAAATTTTATTTTTGGTTTTGCCTGTATCTCTCTAGCAGCCCAATTAATGCCAAGAAAACCAGCACCGCAGGCAGTGGGGACAGCTATGTCACCTTGTGGAGAAATTACCTCATTCTCTGTTTTGGAGTTGCTAAACCCAGTATTATGAGTCCAGGACACTTAAGAGCTTCTACTCCAGAAATCATGGCGACGACACCTGATGGTACAGTGAGCTACGATAATAAGGTGACATGACATGCTTCCGAAGAATTATTCTGTAAGGTTTTTTTTTTAGCTTGTCTGTCTAGAGTTCCCAGTGCAAATTGCACTGTGCCTGCCATCCAGAGTATTAGACGATCAGATATTCATGCTACACATTTCTGAAATGCATTGAGCATCTATGTGAATAATTTATTATTCTTCCAGCAAATGGGAAACAGAAGATCGAGAAATGATGAAACTCGTTCAAGTTCAGGGCGATCCGCATTTATGAATGGTTGAGATTGGGTTTGTCCCCTGCATTTCATAATGTCTCTCTCTTCACTTAGTAATCCCAACCATGCCTTAAGTTATTTTGTCAATGAGAGTTTTGTAAATTTAAATGGCTTAAAAAAGACTGATATATATTTGCTTTAGAATTTGTGTCCCATGCAGGAAATGCTTGCATTGTTCTGCATTAAATTTGTACCTTTTTTCCACCGAAATGATGGCAGTGCCTCCGGTGTGACTCAGTCCTTTGAAAATATTGCAATGGAATCAACACGTGGTTAGAGAAACCTTCAGTGAGCACTTCAGTGAGCTGCCTCGTTTTCATTGTTAATGAACTTGTTTCAGGCCATAGGCACCCCGTCCGTGGGGGTTCTTCTCAAGCAGCTGGTGCCTTTGATGAGACTTGAGAACATTGAGATCACAGAGTCCTTGGTTTTAGGATTTGGAAGAACAAATTCCCTTGTTTTCAGGTACAGTCGCTTCCGTGAGTTTGTCTAAATCATACGCACTGCCGTTGCTGTTGCGTTTCTTACCTGGGGCTTGGTTGTGAATGTCCATAAGGTTATCATTTCTTAGCATTCCAAAATGTTAGTATTTTTCTTCCTTACTTCCTTTTAGATGGGATTTGGTGATAAATGACCCCTGACATTTATACGACTCTAATAATCATATATTTTATATGCATCCCAGTTATTTCAAAGTTCTCCAGTTCAGTAACAAATTCTGATAATTAGGCTCATTTCTAATTAACATTCAATTCATCTTGAAAAAATTATTCTACATCTTCAACTTCTGTTAAATTCCACAAGTGTTCTTTTATTGGAGGTAACTAGAATTCTCAGAATTCTATGAAATTCTTTATAAAGACACATAAGTTCTAATTTTCACCAAGAAGGTGGTTTATATCTTAAGAAGGGAAGACAATCGTTTTATTTAGAGATTTATAGAAAAACAAAGAATAACTGATTGAAGAGGTCTAAGGGAATGCTACAAAAATTGATATAATAGAATCCATCTCATAGATTTGCTGCAAACATACATTAAATGTGTATATTCACTTGGAAGACATGTGGTAGGCAGCTGTTAGGTGAAGGGGGCTCTTCTCATTACTCCCATTTCTTTGATGGAAAAACATCACCATCTTGATTATTGCAAACAGAAGTTGAACCCAGACCTTCTGTCTGAAGTGCAGAACACCACACCACAGAGTGTGTAGCTTTCCTGTCTTTGGAGCTTCCTGAGTGTAATGGGTAACTGCACAGGTACGCCACCAGGAAGGACCCAGCCTTCAAACTGATTCTATTTCAGACAAAAATAAGCTAAGTCTCGTCATTTTGTCTTTTTTTAAAATATTTTATTTATTCATTTTCAAGCAGAGAGATACAGAGAGAGAGAGAGAGAGAGAGAGAGAGAGAGAGAGAGAGAGAGAGAGAGAGCACCAGGGCCACCACCTTCTGGGTCTGGTTTATGTGGGTCCTGGGGAATTGAACCCGGGGCCTTAGGCACTGGAGGCAAGTGCCTTTACCACTGAGCCATGTCTCCAGCCCCATTTTGTCTGTTTTGACAAAGCAATTTAGAAATTATTTCCCAAAAACAATGAATTAGATTAGCAAATATAAATGAGAAAAGCAGATTTAGGGCAGGAGAAATAGATCTCTAATACACATGTAGAGATACAAATAAGATATAGTGATGTCGGCAAAACATTCTCCTACAAATGAAGAGGCTTCAGTGAATAGCTCACTGTTTTAGCCTTTGCCATAATTTGTATGCTATCATATAATCCAAATAAAAGAATTTAGCTCTGAGTTCCAAAGACTTCATTTTTTAAATCAACCGTCAATCAGTGTCCTAAGCAGCCAAGGATAGTTTACTATTGTACCCATCTCTTTCCTTCAATTAGCCGGAAAGTTTGAGACATGTAGAGACTCAAATTATTTTCAATTTCATAGCTTGTAGTCAAGTGCTCTGAATTTAGTAAGCCCTTACAAAATACTGTCTAATTGTTTAGATAGGATACTTTGTCATGTGATGTCCAGACCATTAAATGAGACAAATGTATTTTGTTGTTGTTGTTGCTTTTTTGAGGTAGGGTCTCACTCTAGCCCAGGCTGACCTGAAACTTTGTTAAGTCCCTAGCTGGCCTCGAACTCACATTGATCCTCTTACCTCTGCCTCCAAGTTCTGGGGAATAAAGGTGTGGGCCACCACACCCAGATGACAAGTGTATTTTTGAGCAGTGGGGTGAAGATCAGTTATATTTGCACTGGGCAACAGTGGTTGCCAGTGGTGAGCTGATTTGGAAATGAAGAAATTTAGGGATGATCAGAAACAAAATGGGAAAAAAATCAAGTTATTTATGATTGAGTGGATGTATTTGACAAGTTTTGTGCAGATAACAAAGAATCTGAAATGTGACCTTTCTCCTCCACAGAGAATTAGTAGAAGAACTTCACCCATTAATGAAAGAAGCTTTAGAAAGGAGACCAGAGGTGAGAGTGGGAATTTAACTCCTTCTGTCTGACTTACTTACACAATAATGGGAATTTAACTCAAGCTTCATAGTCGGCCCTAAAGAATACAACCACCCCAATACCTGTAGGTTTATTTTATTTTATTCTTTTGTTTTTTCTTTAGTATTCAAATGTTTAGTATTTGACTCCTATTTTAAAGAATCTTTCTTCCTAACTATACAAATGCAAAACAACTTGAGGTGTTGTATCTATATTTGCATTCTTTTGCAAAAGATTTAAGTTAAAATTTAATATTGGTAGCTGGCTGTGGTGGTATATGCCTTTAATCCCAGCACTCAGGAGGCAGAGGTAAGAGGAGCACCATGAGTTCAAGGCTACCCTGAGACTACAGAGTGAATTCCAGGTCAGCCTGAGCTAGAGTGAGATCCTACCTCAAAAAAAAAAAAAATTAATGTTGATTTATAATTGGCTTGTTTTCCTACCAACAGTCAGTGGCCAAGAACACCATTTGTCTCATTCGACATATGATGTATTCCTCCATATTACTTTCCCTGAAGTGAACTTAGCAGTTTGAAGAGCAGATAGTGATCCCTCATTGACCAGATTTGGGGCTCTCGGTGTCCCCCAGTTCCCTTCCACTTGTCTCAGATGCCCAGCCTGGGGAATGAGGCTTGCTTCTACACAACATTCTCAATTTATTTTATTTATTTGCAAGGAGAGAGAATTTGTGTGAGAATGGGCGCGCCAGAGCCTCCAGCCACTGCAAACAAACTCCAGATACACGTGCCACTTTGTGCAGCTGGCTTTATGTAGGGACTGGGGACTCGAACCAGGGTCTTTAGGCTTTGCAGGCAAGTGCCTTAACCACTGAGCCATCTCCCCCAGCCTCTCCCCTTCTATATTTTTATTAACCCACTGATGGTCTGCTTTCCTCACTGCCTGTAAAAGCGAGGATGATCTCCACTGACTCGGAAGATAGGGAAAATGAATGTTTTTATGTTTAGAAAATACTGGATCCTGACATTTTCCGGTTAAGTTTCCTAAAGCCAAGTTCACCCAGTTTTGCCCTTGATGTCAAGTGGTGTCGCCTCTCTCTCCACAGAACAAGAAGCGTCGGGAACGGCGAGACGTGCTGAGGCTACAGCTTCTGAGGATCTTTGAGCTCCTGGCCGACGCTAGTGTCATAAGTGACAGGTAGACCCGCAGTGGGCCGAGGTGATCTCGCCTCTCCAAAGCAGTGCCCTTGTCTGTGTTTCGGTTTTTCCCTTTTCCTTTAAATACATTAACTAAAAAGAGTAAGCTCGCTCTTTTCGTATCCTAATTGCAATGCGTCAGGACCAAATTGACCACATGGATTTTGACAGTGGAGACTATTTTCTGTGAAGCATTTACTTTGCTGCAAGACTGGTGTCTGAAAGCTTCCTCTGCTTTTATTCCAGCACCAACGGGGCCTTGGAACGGGATACCTTAGCTCTGGGAGCTCTGTTCTTGGAATACGTGGACTTAACCCGCATGCTCCTGGAAGCTGAAAATGACAAGGAAGTTGAAATTCTTAAGGACATTCGAGCTCATTTTAGTGCCATGGTCGCCAACTTGATTCAGTGTGTTCCAGGTGTGGTGATGTATCTTCTCTCTTTTGAGCTTGGAAAACCATCTGTGTTCCTTCCTCTTGAATCCCAGGGGCCCGCACACAGGCCTGGGGTGGGATTCTTTATCTGGAGAAGTCACCCTAATTTAGCAGTGTCACAAAGGAAAGGACGAGGATCCAGCTTGGTTTGGTGCTTGTTTTTATTTTTTTTTGTTTGTTTGTTTGTTTTTTCGATTTTTTGAGGTAGGGTCTCGCTCTATTCCAGGCTGACCTGGAATTCACTATATAGTCTCAGGGTGGCCTTGAACTCATGGCAATCCTCCTACCTCTGCCTCCCGAGTGCTGGGATTAAAGGCGTGCTCACCACGCCCGGCTTGGTGCTTGTCGTTTTTGATTTTTGTCTTGGTTCCATCTGAAGATGAGTTTCCATGATTTCACGGGAAGAAAGGAAGGCAGAGGAAATACACACGCCTCATATGTTCCCATCACCCCTGGGCTCACCCCACACCCATGATTTCAGCAGGATTCTGGCTCTCAGACTGCTCGGTCAGCACACTAACTGGAATATAGCTTACTATATTTCACATTTGATTAACTATTCTGTTATTGAGAGAACTGTCTTTACAGGAAAAATGTGAGCATAAAATGTTTTCATTCTGATGAAAGCATAGGAAACAAAATAGATGGGTGGTTTGTTAAAAAGTTATCTAATTATAAGTTTGGGGTAGAGTTATAAAAAGCTCCTAACATTGTTTTGCTCCTGTTACCTCACCATTCCTCCTCATCTCTAATGACCCCAAACTAAGATTTGAGTCACTTCCCCAGTTCAAGTACATCTATTTGAATAGGCACTGTATTCCATGGTTCTCTCTCCGTCAAAAAGAAGCTCTTGTCTTCACCGGGCATGGTGGCACATGCCTGTAACCCCAGCACTCTTGGGAGCCAGAGGCAGGAGTCTCAGACCACCCTAGACTACCCAGTGAAGTCCAAGTCAGCCTGGGCTAGAGCGGGGCCCTACCTCAGAAAGAAGAAAGAAAAGACGGGAGGG